>JASDQU010819235.1:8493-35203 GCA_032191745.1 Picea mariana | reverse complement strand
ATGTAAGATATGATATATATATAATGAATCAATCAGCTCGTGACGGGACAAAGCCTGAGAGTTCCGCAGACCGCCGCCCCCTCTTTTAATCATTTAGTCATTGCCCATCATTCGTATCGAGCTATGGTTTGATTGGGTGTGACTGCCCCCACCATACAGCAAGTGGACCTGTTAAGGGAAAGGTGGCCACGTCGGCCTGAGTGAAGATGGGATGGGGTTGCGTAGGTGGATTGGGCAAACAGGGCGGCCCAAAGCCGAAAGCCGCCACGTCATCTTGTCCTCCTCCCGGGGGCCGTCGCATCAGTTTGTCAAGACCTTGGCGAACCATAACTTGTTTTCAACACCCCTTTCGGTGGAAGAATGGACGGCCCGCCTCACCTTCTGATCAATCATATGAAGAATCAATCCCAATCTAATCTATGAAAAGGCAATATCCCATCCCATCCCATCCCATTTCATTAGTCATACATTTACCCAAACCACATGCATGCCACCCACAAATACACCAATTAAATCAAAAGGCACGTTTCCACGTCGTTTGTAAAGTTAACGTGCGTGTTACACACTCGGCCATAATTTTTTATGAGAGAATCCGAAGATAGTGGAATCTTCTCTAACCAATAAACTTCCATATCTATATCTCTAAGTTTATGCCAATTAACAATTTTAACAATTTTTATTTTTAATGGTTATTTCTATAATGTGGATTATGCGGTCAAGTCAAACATCAGTGATTTTGATTAATAAAGTCTACGAAATTATACATACCTTATCTCCCTCTGGATTATAATATCTAGTATCACTATAGTGCGCTTCAAATCCCTCCCATCAATGAATAAGATTAAGCCTATTGTGTTGTAAAGTACTGACTTAAGATATGTTATGGGAGAGAAGCCTTTGAACTTTAAATAACTTTAACATAGAACAAAATGAAACAAAGATGATATAGCAACATTCAATACTCATTAAATGGCATTATTGGTTTTTGTATGTGAGATGTTGAATAGTTTATATGAAGTTCATTAAGTGTCAATAATAATTGTCTTGCCAAAAACCTAAATGTCAATAATGATCGAGTATAACATTATCTTAAAAGCTCGTTTATCAATAAGTGTAAAAATGTTTCTAACATTACAATATGCATATGCAAAAGTATATGCTCATACACCAAACTACGTGCTCTTCAATCCTTGAACCTTTTTCTTCATAAGACACAATTGTTTAATTTTGGATTATGTTAAGACATAGTTTACTTAATTAAGTCTCCACTTTAGAGTGAAACAAAGTTGCATACCACAAACAAGGTTAACGTAAAAGATGTGAAACAAAGTTGCATAACACAAACAAAGTTAAACTAAAAGATGTAGAAGATTGATCTATAAGAGAAAGACCTTACATAAGGCAAATAACATGGTAAGAAGAGGGGAAAAAGTTCTAAAGTAGCTTTGTCCATGGAATTGGAGTTGTTGTGCCCCAAAAAAGGTGTTGTGTTTACATGCCGCGAAGAAATTAACTCTTTTCACTTTTACTGATTACCATGAAATTTAAAATATTATAATCCGAACAAAATGTTATGCAACAATCATCTCCAAATTTGAAAACCATGTTTCATTAGATGACCAAATCCCTGCATCAATAACTTTGTTAGTTTGACAAGCTTAAATCATTGCATAAGTAACTTTTATTTATCAGTACCCCATTTCAAAAATTGACTATATTCACTTTTATTACAAAGATTACAATTACTCCAAGGTTTATTATATATCAGTTTAACAATGGCATCCAGTTGGAGAAACTCCCATCAAATATGATGTAAGCATCAAGATCAGTGATCAATTTGCTAATTTATTGCAAAGAAAGCCTTCTATAATTTTGTGAAAATGTCAAATATAAGTCAATATAACACACAATTGTATGCATCTAATTAGGAATGTATTTGCTAGAAGAATTAGTCAGGAGGAGTATATATTTCAAATTAACAATAAGTACATGAGTTTTTAATTAAAACAACTATGAGTATGACAGAGGTGCTCAAATGCGTATGATCTATATGTAATATAAGACTTATATTCAATATTTAAAAATATATATATAAATGCAATCCTATTAATGGTATGACAAAGGTGCATAATAATGAAATGACATGGTTTTATTGCATAGTGTATATAAATAACATTACACATTTTTTCTATTTAAAATATAGACAATTTCAGACACGGTGTTGTTAAGTAAAGAAATTAAGACAAGACAAATCTGAATTGTGTAACTTTTCTTAGTTTATCTAACGATACGTTACGTTTTGGGGAATTAATTGTGTCAAATTGTTAGGAACAATTTAACAAATTGAAAATAATTAATATGCTTGAAAATATTTAACCTAATTTATTTGGAAATATAGGAATGCATGTTCAAATGATTTCTTGATTTTTCTACAGTTTGATCACGCTTTGAATTCAACAAAAAAACCCTAGAAAAAAATGAATTATATTTTATCTAGAAGAGAGGGGGAACTACTATCTATATTTGTAAAGGTGGTCATTCCAAAGTCCATGAAAGAAAAAAATTAAGGCTTGAGGAGAAAATAAGTACTATTATCTATTTGAATGCAATGAGGGAACCACCATCGTCATCCTTGGATAGCTTGAACCTTTTAATTGCAATGAAAATACCTCTATTGTTGGGCAATTTTCTCTAGGAAAGAAATGCAAGGTTGTAAGTGTCCTCCTTGATTTTTCCCACTAAATCATATTGCTAAATCCATGTCGTCATGTTGTTATTGTTGTTGTTAATGCTAATGTTGATTCTCATGGTTAAGTATTCCATGGCTATGAATGCTTTCAACTCAAATGACGTTTATACTTTCATTTATACATTCAACCTAAAACTCCCTCTTCATATGGCACTGACAATAACATGGCATGGTTAAGCAAGGTGAAAAAAGAGTGCATTTATCATAGGTTTTTATCCATGGGTGACATTGTATCCATTGCCTTGAATAAGATATCAATGCGACAAACACGTGGTTGTTTGTGGTAAAATCTATGGAGTGAGCTTCACATTTCCATATCTTTGGCAAACCAACATTTTTGCATTGAGATTAAACACCCGATATGGCAAGATCTTCTAAAGTTCCTTGACCTCAACTTTGTCCTCAATCTTTAATGGAAAACTTCATACCTACTTTACATCCTTCAATTTAGTCCATGGAGGATGTAGAGATACTGCTTATGAACATTATTCTACTGGAGCATCTAAGAGATGATTGTGTCGACCTCTATGACTTGAAATTCTTTGATGTAAGTCTTTCCATAGGCACTCAATGCAAAAGTGGAGACATGGACAAAGAAGTGTTGAGAAACAAGGAGTTGATGACAAGTGTTGTTTTCTAACTAGTTTGTTAGACAAATCTACTAAAGGGCTTTCTCGTAGTATAAACACCTTATGAGGTTGAAATGAGTTCATAATTAATGTCAATTAGTTAGGAGAAACACACACCAACTTGCTCTTAAAACATAATCCACATGACATGCTCTGTATTTTTAGCATCACGACTTAGAGTATAGTTTTTACCATATTTCTACCAATGATCTATCTTGAAGGTATTTTTAGGTTGGATGAATCCAATCATGGCATGTTTTTTGTAAGGGATTTTGGTATGAGGTCAAATCCCTACCCTACTTGAGGTGCCATTGGCGGTGGCATGATAGATGGCAAGGTGAGCAAACTTGGTTAAGTGTGCATGATCAGTCTATATGTTTTGGTATCCTTGGTGATCACTCACGATGGCATTCCATGAGATAGTTAGGATGATGTAATAGTTAAGCATTTGCTAGGATGACCAAGGAAGTCTACCAATGTAGGCCCTAGTGGTGGATGGCCAATAAGGAATTACAATGAATGCTTCGACAAAGGATGATGTGATATAGCATTGTGGCAAATAGTGTGCTATTTGGGATAAGGAAACATCATTCATGGGTGGAACTAAGGTATCTAAACCCTAGTCTCTCTCAAGGGAATGACCTTCTTGGACTATCCAAGTGTTGGTCTTAGGTGGATGGTGACATGGTCCTACATTGGGCAGTTGGTTATTCAAGTGAAAATGACTCAGTGGAGGTGATGGTTGAGCATCACCTATGGTTGGGTGGTGATGGAGGTGTGTCGCCTATGGTGAAAACAAACACTTAACATTTTGCACACTCTAAGGTGCATGGCTTATGTTCAATTAGGACATGTTGGTTAGGCATACTTTGGGTGATACAAGTGGTTGGTGGTCATGCCCAACTAGTAAGGTTACGCTAGTGCTGCAAAGAAAATAGGTTTATTGAGTGGTATGGGATGATCAAGCGGAATGAAAAGTCTAGCCTTGTGACATTTTCCTTTTCCTTCTCATTAGTTACTTCTGATTTTAGATGTCTTCTCCTCATGCTTACTCTTTTTTTAGGGTAAACTATGTCATAATATCCAACTCTCCTTTATAAATTACCTGGGACTTATTTTATGCAAAATGAGTTGTTCAACCTCTAGTTGAAACATATGCAAAACTCCAAATGAATTTGAAACATATGTTTCCATTTATTTAGCACATTAAAATGACAAATTTTAACACTAATAACCAATAACCAAGATATATTGTTTCCCAATGTACAAAACAAGTGTAATAATTATGAGACCAAAATACTTGTGCACTCAAAAATTAACTTTTATTTATATATTTCTTTACTTGCATTCTTAATTAACTTTCAAAACAACATAGAAGTCTATTTGTTTATATAATGTGAAACTTGTTGGAAAACAGTAATAACTTATACAAACTAAATTATATGATCTAATAACAATAACAAAGCAATAACAATTAATACCACAAATATACAATAAAATATTATGGAAAGAATAATTGAGACAAATGATTAATTAAAAATTCTCATTACATTTAATAAAAAAAAACAACTCTTTTCAAAAGAGTATCCATCTCACATAAATTTTCATGTCTTATAATGTAAGAAACCTTCTTTCCAAAAGAGTATCCCATCTCACATAAGTTTTCATGACTTATAATGTAACAAACCTTCCTTTCATGCCATAAATATATTTTTAAGTTTTCATGTCTTATAATGTAAGAAACCTTCTTTCCAAAAGAGTATCCCATCTCACATAAGTTTTCATGTCTTATAATGTAACAAACCTTCCTTTCATGCCATAAATATTTTTTTTATGTCATTTAAGTTTTCATGTCTTATAATGTAACAAACCTTCTTTTCATACCATAAATATACTTTTATGTCAATTAAGTTGCAAGAAAGTTTTCAAATCATTTAAAACAAACATTTCTTTTAACAAAAACAATTGCTTTTGTATTAAAAAGGAGGTATGGTTGAATCATCTAGTATATTAATACACATTTTTAAAAAGCAAATTACTTTGAAGGCATCGGTGTTATTCAAATTTCATCAAAACTACCTCCATGCTACACTATTTTTATAATTCTATCCCTAGAGTTAACTAGATGGCTTGTATATAGCCTTACAATTTGTTTTAATAATTAAAAAATGGGTTTCTAAAAATATTAAAAAATTCAAAGATTTTTTGAGCTTTACTTTCTAGGAGTATTCAACTTGCCATTTAAGATATATTTATGAATATTTGCTTTCTAATTTTTTCAAAGACTTGTTTAACTATGTCTTCTTCCATGGAATCTATCTACTCCACTTCAAGAGAACCAATAGAGAGGGAGGGTATCACTACCTTCCTTAATTGTTCATACATTGGTTTTTATTCCAATTCTGGTTTCATTGCTTTCCTGTAGTACACTTATTTTCTCCTCTATTTCCTCTAATCTTTTCCAATTAGTTTCTTCCATTAATTTACCTTTAATCTTATTTTCTTGAGCTTGTGACTTAATTAATTATCTTTGCATCATCTACATGTCTTTTGAGTTCGTATGCTCTCAATCCTTTCTCTATCTTCCCATTACCTTACAAACAATGCTATACATTCTTGGGCCTCGTCATTATTGCTACCACACCTCTGAATTTCTCTCTATAGCTTAGATATTTCACAAAAGGCATACCAGTTCAGGTGCCCATGTGGGTTGGCCATTGATTCAAACTCCTAGTTGCACAAATAAGAATGTATGCTTCCAATCTTAATGAACGACCTCTTCCAGACCCACACAAAGATTCCAACCAACAAAGACTACTCCAAAGCATGCATGTGGAGACATAACTTTTCACTCAATCTCTATATCTGACAATGAAGAACTACAATGCACGTTGGCAAAGGTAAATTCCATAGTAAAAAAAATAAACCACATTCCTCATTCCATCTCATCACTACATGTTTCAAATGTGTGTTGCCTAGTGTCATGTAATGCAATATGGAGTCAATATGGAGTCACATGAAGATTCAACCTCATAAATATTATCCTTTGAGTACTTGGATTGGATCACCACTTGTCCATTACATGCTTTGGTTTCAATTGGTACCTAATGATTCTATTGTTAATCATGGGAGATGAGAAAATAAAAGATCCCACCTTTTTTCTTTTGTTTTACTAATTGTAAAGTACAAGTGTCACTAAAACCTTATAGAACATGAAACAACTATGCCAATTCAAAACCTTCCACATTTACAATAAACTTTTCTTGTACTTTTCTAATAATACTCCTTAAGCAACATTTTAATGGGTATCTACCTCCACTATATACCCACACCAACCCACGTTAGGTACTTGAATTATTATAAATGTAATAATTCTATTTATAATTTCTACAATATAAATAAGGGTATAACCTATGTTAGGATTTTGATATTGCATTGGATGCAAATCATGTATATGTTGATGAGAAGTAAAGAAATTACTTTTATATTATTTAATTCCATATATTTTAAAGTCTACCTACCTCATTTTCATGAAGATTACTCTACCAAAGCGAGAATCATGATTGAAACCTAGATTAGCCAAAGCCATAATCATGATGAAGTCTCAATCTTAATTATCATGACACAAAATTAAATGAAAGCCATAATCATGATGAAGTCTCAATCTTAACTATTATGATGCAAAATTAAATGAAAAAAAAAACATATGACTTTATATGATGACTAAGTAATGGGAATATTTAGACTAAACCCACTTGTCAAATATCTTAAAATCTAAATTTTACTATTATTAATACTTTAATTATTATATTATTAATTAATATATGGTATGTCTCCATAATTGGAAGGGTAGAATTTGGAATAATACTAACCTCTCACTATCACATACCAAACACCCAATTTGAAAATGAATTGCCTTGTCCTTTAAATCTTGATTTTTTCAAAGGCAATCCCATTCGAATCCATATTATTTTGGGTTTGCCTTTATTTCTGTGTATGTGCCTATCACCAAGTATGTAGGTTTGTGGAATTTCAACAAACATAATTATCACATAACCAATACCAAATACAAATATTTCAAAATAAACTGGCTTCTCCCATTCACATCCATATTATCATGAGTTTGTCTTTATTTATTGTGTATATAGCTATTACAAGGTATGTAAGTTCGTAGAAGTCCAACAAACATAATGAGTATGAGTGCCATTAAGAGGCCTAATCATAAACTATCATCAAAGTCATCGTGACTATGATAACTTTCCAACTAACCCAACTACCCTACATATTATTAAACAATGCTAATCATTTATATAAGAACATAATTATAATGATGTGAGTGGTTTATGATAATTATCTTCGTTGGTTATTATAGCTATTCCAATGCTTTGACCCTTAACCATTTTGATATTTTGATTTATAGTGTCCTTTATTAAATTAAAGTTCTTTAACTTATGATGAATCACATTTATGAGTTTATGATGATTTTTTAACTAATAAATTATTGGGAAAAAAATATTTTTATAATGATAATAATAATAATTTAATTTAGTTAGAGATCAAATTAACACATAAGATTTTTTTTATTTGTGGAATAAGATATTTCTTAATGGTTTGACTATTTAGTTTTCAAAGATATACATATCCTACTCTAGATTCAAACATGTGACCTTTATGACCTTTAAAGAGGACATTGTTATGTTATGGACCAAATTCCTCAAATAGTATTAAAATAGAAAGAAAAAGTAATTCTAAGTTTCCATGTCTTTAGAGTGTAAAGAGTTAATGAATAAGAAGCCACTTCAAGGGGACAACCTTCCTTTACAATATATACAATGCACAAAATAAGATGGCAATACAAATGAATCTCCTTTATTTAAGAGATAAAGTGAGCATGATGTAATCTACCACGACGTTGAACTAACCATAACTAATATATTGATAATGAATGAGGGTTAGAGCCTTTTTTTTCCAACAAGAAAATTGCCCTTTATATATTTATATAAATAATTTCACATTACAAATAACACTGATATTTCAGGGCCCACTGGCCACTTCCAACTTCTCGAAAACTAGGACCTTTTCTAAGATACGCCAAACAAAAAAATTTACTACATGGATATATAAAGTCCATCGACATTGACAAAATACAAAATAGCATATTTTCCTTTACAATACCGCTATCACCAAAGGATAATCAATACTATTAAAAATAATCCAAGTAGAGTTAAAAAAGGTTGATAGTGATAGATGGCCCCTCATTGCCCTCTATCCAACTGCTATAAACAAGCTTTCCTTCAGGATTGTTGAGGGCCAATTTTGAAAGAGTATTTGCCTCCATATTTAGTTCCCTATAAACATGTGTGAAAAATATTTCTTTAAATGCAAATTTCATCATATTTATGCCATCCATCCATCCCATCAAGGAGGCGACCTGCAGCTTGCCTCTGTCCTTTAGCCATTCAATGATGATCTTTGAGTCTCCAATGATCTAGATCACTTCAAGGTTGAGCCATTGCGCAAGGAAAAGGGACGCCCGCACACCTAACAATTTTTCTCTTGTATTAGTCCCTTGGCTGCAATTTAAAGTCCACCTGATGACACAATGATCATTGATCTTGATTAAACCTCTTGCCCCACACCCGTGCGTGCTAGAAAGTGCAGCTCCATCGAACCAACAAACAATTGTGGTCAGACGAGGAGGAGGCTGAATGGGCCGCAGCTTGACGTTTTTGGTTACCTCCACCAGAGGCAACAATGATTTAACCTTTGCAATCACCGAAACAACCGATGCTTTGTGCCCTTCAAAAGTGACCAGGTTCCTCTCCAACCATAAGAACCAACAAAACAATGGATGGGAGCGTTATGAAGGATGTTTCCTTCCTAAGGCAACTCTCATGGCTGGAGCTGAGACAGTCTCCTTCCCAAATGGATTAGATGTTAACCGCTGAGTATAACTTGTTCCAAGCCTCCCGACTAAAATGACAAGTAACAAAAAGATAATATACTGACTCAGCTTCATCTTGACATAAAGCACATATATTAGGCCCCTCCCAGCCCTTCCTTTGTAGATTATCCCAGGTGAGAATCCTATTCTCCAGTGATAACCATAGAAAGAGCTTTATCTTTAGACTAAGATCCCATTTCCACAGATGCCTACGCCAACCCTCAACAGGAGTGGGCCAAAAAGTTTTTACAAGAGCTAGATACATGTTTTTTGCAGAGATTCTACCTGAGAAATCACCACCCACCCATAAAAGCTCATAACTTTTGTTTCGTAACTGAATCCATGCATAACACAGAGCTTTCTGAAAGTCCTCCCATTCCTCTGCTAAGTTCCCAACTAAGCCAAGGTCTACACCCAATTTCCAGTAAGAATTATGAATTCCCGCCCTGTCGAGTCCTCTTGCTTGATAGAGATAAAAGACCGAGTTCGTTCTCAGCTCATCTCGCAGATGACTAGATAGAAACGATGAATTCCCCACACCCAAAATGTGATCTAGGCCGACCTGAACACAATGACCAGAACCAGTTCTCCGCCCAAGCCAACGAGTCAATAGATATAATGATTTAAGCAGGATTTTCCAGGTCTGAGATGCCGACGGGTTATGAGGAGAAGCCTCCCGAAACCAAGTGATCGTGGAGCAGTTTGGAATATACTTATCCTTGACAAATTTTCTCCAAATCCCATCCTTTGTTAAAACCCGCCACAGAGAATTTGCAGCCAGTGCCCTGTTAAAATGGTGAATATTTCGAATGCCCCAACCTCCCAGATGATTTGGGCTTGATAAATGAATCCAGCTACACAAGTGAATGTGTTTCCTACCCTCGATACCAGACCACAAAAATTTAAACATCAGACTACAAATTTTATGTAAAATAGAATTTGGTATGGCTGCCAAAGCCATCCAGCAAACAACCTGACCCTCAAGCACATATTTTACAAGTGTAAAACGTCCCCCCATAGACAACCATCAATTACACCACCACCTGATATTTTCTTCAAATTTTGTTAGAAGCCATCACCAATCCTTTGGTTTGTACACATTCGCCTTTAAATAATAACCAAGGTACCAGAATCCTTTAGCCAGTTCCTCAAAACATTAAGGAAAAGTGCCTTTAATCTATCTAGAGCATCATCAAGGATTCCAAAATGATAAAATATGGATTTTGACCAGTTTATACTCATACCCGAGGCTCTACAGAAAGTTGATAAAATACTTTTGATCTTAGTCCACTCTTCCACCGATGCCTTCGACATAATCAAAACATCATCAACAAAAAACAGATGCAGAATCTTGACAAGTCTTGAAACCTTAGCCCCTGAAATCTTCCCTTCACCCATTGCTTTCTTCAGCAAATGATTAATACCTTCCATAATAAGAATAAATAACAAGGGCAATAGTGGACAACCCTGGCGCAATCCTCTTCTGCTTTTGAACATCTAAGAATTCTCCCCATTAATCGAGACCGTGAAATTGGCACTAGTCACACAACCAAGGATCCAATTTGTAAAATGAATGCTAAAACCTGATTGGAGCATAATCAAGTATAAGAAGTCCCAATTTATACAGTCGTAGGCTTTCTTAATATCTAACTTCATAATCAAGTATTGAGACTTCTTAATCTTTATACCATGGATACACTCCTGATTTGTACCAATCACATCCAAAATCTGCCTACCTTTGAGAAAACCTAACTGTTCCTCCGACAACGACCGGGACAAGATAGGTTTAATCCTATTTGCTATTATCTTTGTAATCAATTTGTAGCATAGATTTCACAAGGCTATCGGTTTGTAATCCCTTAAAGAGCTAGGTTTATTAACCTTTGGAATCAATTTTAAGAACGTAGCATTCAATGAATATTTAACTGCTCCCCAGAGCCTTGAGTCCTCCACCAGATCCAACAAGTCATCTCCCATTAGGTAAAATAAATAAAGATAGAACTCCACTGTCCATCCATCGGGCCCCGAGATTTTATCTTTGGAGAAAGCTTTAAGAACCTCCCATAGCTCTTACTTAGTGCACGGTCTTTTTAGATGCTCCGTGTCCTCAACATTTACCAAACATATGAATAGTCCAGCTGTATTAACCTGATCTTGTATATACTCCTCTTCCGTATTTCTATATAATGACTTAAGTAATTTAACAGCTTCAAACTTAATGGCCTCCACTCCAGTGTGTAACTGACCTTCTTCATCACATATCTCCCAAATTTGTTTTTTTTTCCTCCTATAACTGACAAAGTTATAAAAAAATTTAGTGTTTTTGTCTCCAGACTTTAACCACACAACTCTGCTCCTAAGTCTCCATTTTTCCTCTTCTTCTCTAAGTAATTTGTCTCTCTTTGTCTCCAAAAGTTTGATATTATTCTCTCAAACATTAGACCCTGGTTCCCGAGCCTCCTGAAATAGAAAACCAGTCAATAAATCTTCAAGGCGCGTTAACTTTTCTTCCTGAACTCTAATGTGCTCTTTGGACCATGTTTTCAATTGATTTTTTAAGGTTTTCATCTTATTTATGAATCTTTGTTGTACATCCATTTCAAACTGGTAAGTCAGGTCTTTCCAAACAGATGTAACTATAATCAAGACCTTTGGTTCTGATAACCACCTGGCATTGAACTTGAAAGGATATGCCTTCGGAAGAGATAGCCTATCTAATCTCAAAAGAATCGGTGCGTGATCCTAAAAGTAAGGATAATCAACCCATGACTTATATGTGCATGAGCCTACTAACAAGTCTTCAATCACTAATACTCGATCCAGTCTTTTTGAAATGTTGGCATCTCCGCTATGACCATTCCTCCAGGTTGGCACCACCGCATCCGACAATACATCTACTAAACCTGTGTTATCAAAGAGCTCGTTGAAAAATGCTGAAAGTGGATCTAAATGAGTAGCCGCTCCCCACATCTCCCCATCTCCATAGGTAAGATTTAAATCCCCAACCATAATAAGGTTTCTGCTATCAAGAATGCCACTGACCGCCAACTTTTCCCAGAACACTTTCTTCTTCGAGCAAGGGCCATATAGATTAAATAGTGATACTGGTTGATTAAGATCCAAGCACATTCCTGTAAGAAGAATGACACCACAACACAAATAAGGGACAATGTCAAAAAAACTTGGATCCCAAGAGACAAGTAGCCCTCCCGAAGTCCTGACTGCACTGACAACACAAGTATGCCATGTAGGACGGAGAGAAAGCATAAGCAGATGAGCTTTGTGTTCCTCGACCATAGTTTCTTGCAGGAAAATTATATTTGGTCTAGTCCTTTGAAGCAGTGTTCGGAGGGAGTTAGATTTCAGGGTCCCCCACCCCTCTAATGTTCAGGGAGAGAAAGATCATGTCTTCGCTCTTGCTAGGGCTTTCAGGCCTCTAATCGCCCCTAATTCATTAATAACTGACAATTGTGTCCCCTCTGAAATGATACCCAGGACCTTCTTCTTCTTCCTCGCACTTCTAGTCTTAATGGGGGAGGTTTCCAAATCTAGACCCTTTGACCAGGAATATTCATTTACTGTGTCCCCCACTCCTCCATCAGGATCAAGTCTAAGGTATACTAATCTCCCCCTGTAAGTAGGAAGAGCTATAGGACTCTGCACCTCTTTGATAGTTGGGACAAGTGACTCTAGAATAGTCCCTAAATTGCTATCCCCCAACTCAAATTCCTGACAACCTGACAATAAACTGTCCTCTGTATCAAAAGATGGCCCTCTGTATCTAAGGGTCCACATTCACTCCTCACTGGTAAGAAACCAGAAAATGAGCCATTCTCGAGTATGTTGCACTCCAATGAACAGTTAAGTGGCTCCTCACGTGCCAGACCATTCCACACAGACCCAGAGATGGGAACAAGAAAATGGTTTTTAACTAAAGCTCCTACAGACTTTGCAACCAGACAAGGGAGGGAAGAAGAAGCTGACTTACCAGTTCGAAAGTCAAAGAACCTAGAATCATCCAAAAAAGTTCTTTCCCAGACAGATAATGATTGAAAAAGAGTGGGGAAAATGGATTTTAACTTGATCGTAATGGTCTCCGTTGTCTCTGGAAAAGGCTGTCCTCAAATTCGTAGCCACTAGGATTGAATCTAGTAGACTCAATCTCTAGCGAATCAACCCGAGTCATTCTATCCAACAAAGTACCCTCCGAAACCTCCTCATCCTGTAATCCTAGACAGTCCTGCCACAAGTGACCCATCTTCTGACACTTAGAGCATCTGAAAGGGATTCCTAAGTAATCCAGAGGCTGGGAAAAATGGTGACCATGCCAACTAATCTCCAATGTTTCTAATAAAACAGAGTGTATGTCTATTTCCACGAGAACTCTGCAGATTCTTTTATCATTAGATTTTAGAGCTCCTAGGTCAACACTAATAAACTTCCCAAGATTATTCCCTATGGCTTCCAAAGTTTTTGCGTGCCAAAAATGCAGCGGCAATCCCGACAGCAACACCCAGAAGTGACGGAACCTGTAATAATCCTGTGCAGAGTCGAAACTCACCCGCCACCTTTTTACCATCAAACTACCTCCATCATAGGTCCAGAATCTGTCCAAAATCAACTCTGTGTCTTCTAGCCTCTTAAACTAGAATCCAAACCACCCTTTCGTAAGGTAAAAGAAAACTAGGTTATAACCCAACAATGGCTTCCAAAATACCGAAACCCACTCTTCAATTGACATTTTACACCTATTTTTGTAGGAGAACCTCCCTACCAGTGTAGATAGCGTGAGGCTCACCATGCCCTCCAACCCAACGTCCTCACCCAACATCAGTTTGCGCTTTGTGTGGTTTGGTACCCAATGTCTGTACTGACGGGAGCACAGTCTCTTCCTAACTCCTGTAAAACTATCTCTAGTAGCTACCCCCAACACTCCTCCCTTACCCCTCGACTTCACACTTGTAGCCTCTCTGTAATTCTCAAAGCCTTTCACTCCATTATTCACATGAGCGCATGTAACCATACCTTGAGTATTCTCAGGTGGTGCAGAACCAGAATAACACTGACCAACATCCACAATTGGCGACGAAAGTTGAGCCTTAACCGCTTCCCTAAGCACCTTAAAGCCTCCATTATATCCTACCAGGTCTGTCATAGAAAAAAGACCCGCTTGTCTCTAGATGGACTCATCCGCTTCTCCCATGAGGGCATTGACTTCATCCTCCATCAGGATCCCCTCCAGTGGGGTATGAGTCATACTCCCTGGCCCATCACCAAGTGAAAAAAAACCTCTGACCACTCTACAGAAGTACTAAGAACCTTAATAATGCCTTAACTAATACCAATAACTGAGGGTGACAAGATCCCCACTAACATAAGAAAACAAGTGGTTAAAAAATGAGACCAGAGCACTAGAACGCAGTCTGAAAACAGTGTGAAAAGACTGTCGCGATGGTAAAAGGAGGTGCTAAATGTAGAGGCCACTAAGTTTGGGAGAATAATAATACTAGACAACTAAAAACCTGACATAACCCCCACTAAAAACATGACTCCATCTCCTCCAGCCACTTCGACTCCTCCTTCAGCTTCAGTCGAAAATACTCTGGAAAAGTAGGGTGAGAAGCCCTAAGTGGCTAAGAACACCTACCGATACATTGCTCCGGCCTCCTCCAGTAGTCTCAGTAATCACCCTAGTAGTGCCACATCTCCCAGCAGGGTGGGCCGCCATTACTGTTCCTTGAAGGTTTGAAAATTAACCATAACCCTAATGAGGTTTAGACCCTTAACATAGCCCCCTTCTTCAAAAAATATTTTCCCCCAAAGATTGTAATTGAGGGTATTTCTTCATGAATTGCTCATTTTCCCGATGTAGCTTCTTATAGAGGAATATTCTTCCACTTGATTAGGTACTCCATAATGGTTCTATATTGAAGAGATATAAAACACCGATCTATAACTTTTCTTGGTTCAAAAATCAACTTCTCTTCTTCATCTAACATGGAAGTTTTGTCTGCACTAGTATAGTTTATACTATAACCTTTTTTAGGAAAAATACCTGAAAAACCTTATGAATGTGAGAATAAGGAAAATATAACTCATAAGCCACTTCTCCAATCTTGTGAAGAATATTGTAGGGTCCATAAAATTTTGTAGCTAGTTTATATTTCTTTTTTTGCTTGACAGTAGATTACTTATAAGGTAGTGGTATAAAAAATACCCAATCACCCTCCTCAAATTATCTTTCACTTTGATGTTGATATGCATCTTGTTTTACCCTGTTCTGTACCATTTGAAGGCTCTCTTTAATATTTTTCAAAGTTTCTTTAGTATTTTCCATATGTGAGTCTAATACTTGTAATTTGGAATGATCTTGCGAAACGTATGTGATACTAGGAGTCATATATTCATGAAAAGATTCAAATGGAGACATCTTAGTAGATGTGTGATAGGTGGTATTATACAACAATTTTGCTAGAGGAATCCACTTCACCCATTGAGATTGCTTGTTTGAAGAATAACAATGAAGATAAAATTCTAACCATTTGTTAATTGTGTTTGTTTGACCATCGATTTTTGGATGATATGTTGAATTCATAACTAGTGTTGTTCCCCTCGTCTTCCATAACTCTTTCCAAATTTTTCTTGTGAATTTTGAATCTTTGTCACTTACTATTACTTTAGGAAATCCATGAAGTTTATGAATTTCCTTCATGAACACTTCCACCACTTGGGTTGCAATGTATGTACTTTGAATTCCACAAAAAATGAGCACATTTTGTGAGTCTATACACAACCAAAAAAATTACATCCTTAACTTTTGATTTTGGTAAACATGTAGTGAATTCCATTGATATATCTTTCCATCTTTGAATAGGTATGTGTAAATATTGAATTAACCCTAGAGCCTTGATTGTCTCTCCTTTATTTCTTTGGCGTGCTTTACATTCTCTTAAAAAAATTGAATATCTTTCTTCATTCCTTCCCCAATTTTTCTTTTTGTTCCTTTCATATGTTTTAAGGAACCTTTAATGTGTCGCTATCAAAGAGCTATGGGAATCCCTTAATATTTTTTGCTTCAACTTTGATTAAATGTATAAAAATATTATACCCTTGTACCAAATCATATCTCTCTTCCACTCCCAATGTTCCATAGAGCTCTTCTCCCTTTTTAAACATTGCATTTTTTTAGTACTAGTGTCTTCTTGCCATTCATGGCGAACTTCTTCCAACCACATAGGAATGGAAGATATAATGAAATATAATTTGGAGGCCTCCTCTACTATGAAAATGGAATCTACTACCACATTGTCCTTCCCCTTTTTGTAGATTATTTCAAAATCAAACCCTTGCATTTTTACTACCCATTTTTATTTCTCTCCGAACAACAATCTTTTCTCCAAAAAGTACTTTAGGTTTTCATAGTCTGTCTTGACTTTAAAATGCCTCCCAATGAGATGTTGTCACCATTTTTTTATTGCATGTAAAATTGTTTCCATTTCGTTTTCATATGTGGATTTCAATAAGTCTTTTCCCTTGAATTGTTTGCTTTTAAAAGCCAACAATCTCCCTCTTGCATCAATATTGCTCTAATTTCTTGTCCTAATGCATCATATTCAACTATGAATGTTTTATCAAAATTAGGTGTTTGTTGCTTATGCTATCCACTCTTGTGGCCAATACCTGAAATTTTAAATTATAATATTCATCATCACCTAAGTGATTGATTCTTGTCAACTAACTAAAGTAGTATTATTCTCAAACTTTGTCATATTACGCCTCTAAGTCTCTTATAAATAAACCCCAAGTATCATGATAAGGATGAGGTTTCCTATTGATACCATTAATAGGGTTTTAGAATGAGTTTTCCTTTTGACTACCAATTGATACCATTAATAGGGTTTTGTATCAAAGTATAAATATTCTAAGGAAATCCTTTTCTTATCATCCATACTATTATGCAATTCAAAGAAATGCTCTATTTGGTTCACCTATATAAAGACACATGTTCCATCAAAATTCTCTAATTCAATCTTGGGAAAGTGGATACCCTTAGGAACCCATCTATAATTAGTTCCAATATTAGAGTTAAATCCTCTTGCTATATGCTTATTATGGAAGGTTGATCACCATGAATACTACCTATATTGTCATGAGTTCCTCCGGTCACATTATCTCTTTTAGGGATTCTCTCATCCATGGTTTGTATGACATTGACCACCATATTTTGTTCCATCTATTCCACCTTTTGATCCATTTTCTATTCCATATTTTGATCTATATTTTCCATCTTAATTTCTATTTGTCTTTGTGAGTTTATCAAATCAACATTTGTCACCTAGCCTATCACTCAATTACTTAAATTGGTTCTCCAAATTGGATAATTGGTTATGCATGTTTTCACTTTCTTCATGGGTCATGGTTGAGATCTCTAGAGGTTTAATTGGTATAGATTTTTTGCACCACCCTTTACCATATGGGCCAAAAATAATATTTATCTATAATTATTTTATATTTTAACTTTATCACACTTTTTTGAATCACCCCAAACATATATTCCAATCAAATTTATGTCAATTGTAAGTTACATACATTTTAAAATCTTGATTTGGAGACTACTTTGCTAACAGATCTTCCACCTAAGGTAATTCTGATATACATATTACTCAAGAATAATCCACCTTAAAAGGGAGATATACATATTACGCAAGAATTTGCATAGAAATGGATGTGTCGGGAGCACTCCCAGAAGCCATAAGTTTGGAATTCATGGATGAGGAATGGATCCAAAACATAGATTACGAACAGATCCCCTTTAGATGTAGAAGATGGCATGAACATGGCCACCTGATCAGAGAATGCCCTCTTAATAAAAAACATGAAGCGAATAACCCCAAACCACAACAAGATGAGGACAGGTATATAAAACCAAACCCTAGAAGTAGAGCATAACCCCAATAGGAAATAACCCAGAGACCTGGAATAAAACGGAAGGAAGGGAAAAAACCAACAAAGGGGCAGAAAACGAAAACGATTCAACAAAAGCTCAAGAAATTAGAGAACAAGAAACAAACGAGCCCAACGATTGACCAAGTAATAAGAAGGAACATGGGAGTTGCGCAACCCCAATGGATGGAGAAATCAGAGATGACAACACCCCCATGGAAGATGCAGAAGGAGATGTGGAAATGACCGCAAGTGAAGTAGGCACAGAAGATCCTGATCTCAGAGACCTTGTGGAAAGGGAAGGGATAGATCTCCCAAACATACTGGAGCAATGGAAAATATAGGGAGTAGACAATGTACCAACAGAGCAACTTGACAACATTCAGTACCTATTTCTCCTAAGGGAGGAAGCCAAAGCTAGAGGAATAAAATGCACACACGGGGAGATTGGACACCTAGGATTCAAATCCGGTGAGGGACAACCACAACTCTCACCCAAGTAGAGGCAGAGGAAAAAATGAAGGAAATCAAATAGTGTAGCCCTACATGAGCTTGGAGCACTACTGATAAACTCGGGTAAGATCAAGAAACTCTTCCCCAACTCCCCCCCACATGTTTAAATGAAGGTTGTAACCTAGAATATAAGAGGCCTAAACAGCCCGAGAAAGCAAAGAATCCTTAGGAATAGATTAAAGCAAGAACAATCAGATCTCTGTTTTATACAAGAAACAAAATGCAATACAGATAGAATGGAGAAAATCAGTAAACAACAATGGCGCAAGTACAATATGGTGGCTATCAGGGGCCACCAAATGGCAGGAGGAATCCTTGCCTTGTGGAACCCACAAGTACTGAGCCTAATAACAACCGAAGCGACCAGGCACACCCTTATGGTTTGCTTGCAAATCATTGGGAATAAAGAGGTGATTCTATGCACTAATGTGTATGGTCCCCAGGTGTCAAAGGAAAAGAGAGGAATGATACGAGACTTAGAATACCTTAAAACCCGATCCAACAACCTCCAATGGATCCTGGCAGGGGACTTCAACATCATCACATCACTTGCAGAGAAAAAAGGAGGTACAAGAAGATTGGATAGGGATGCGGAGGAATCCTCAAAGTTCATAGACACAACGGATATGGTAGGCCTCAAAACTAATAATGGCCAGTTCACCTGGAACAATAAACGGATGAACCATTATCAGGTAGCAACAAGACTCAACAAATTCCTAGTATCAGAGTCAATCATTATGCAGGGGATAACCTTAGATTGCAACATCCTCCCCTGGGGGGGATCTGATCACTGGCCAGTGCAACTAGAAGTAGGTTTCCAAACCGCACCAAAGAACAGACCCTTCAGATTTGAGAAATTTTGGATTGAACACCAGACTTTCAAGGAAAGAATCAAACAATGGTGGCGGGAGGAGCAACCAGAGCAAGGGACAAGGATGTTCAAACTCTATAAGAAACTAAATTATATTAAATATGGGCTCAAGGAGTGGAACAAGGACACTTTTGGGAACATAAACCAAGAGAAAAACAACATAGAGGAAAAACTGAAAAAACTCCAGGAAACCTGCATTTCGAAGGGCTATACGGAGGAACGGAAAAAGGAAGAGATCCAAATGAACCGGGAATGGGAAGCTCAATGCCAGTAGGAAGAAACACTTTGGTGAAAAAAGTCTCGTATTTGATGGCTAAAGGAAGGAGAGCGAAACACTCAGTTTTTTGATAGATTAACCATGGCCAGAAGAACCCATAACAAAATCCTGAAGATTAAGGACCGGGATAGAATAGAGAGAGAATCACATAAGGAGATTGAAACTACTCTGGTAAACCACTTCCATGGGATAGCCCAGGAACCCAACCAGGACAAAACAAATGCCATACAAAGGATAATCTAGCATATCCCCCGCCTGGTCACCGAGGAACAAAATAACAACCTGAACAAACCCATTATGGAGGAGGAAATTGACCAAGTACTCCAGGAAATGCCCAATGGGAAAGCCCTAGAACCAGATGGTTTCACAATGGAGTTTTTCAAAGCTTGCTGGGAAGTTATCAAACATGACATTTATAGGGTGGTGGAAGACTCTAGAAGGTCAGCCTCCATCCTAAAATCTCTCAATGGTATAATGATTACACTAATCCCCAAAGAAAATGAAGCCAAAACCCCGAATTGGTATAGACCTATAGCACTGTGCAACGTGGTTTATAAGATAATATCCAAAGTTATAGCAAATAGATTGAAACCCCTCCTACCCACACTAATCTCATAGGAATAGGTAGACTTCATGGAAGGAAGACAGATAATGGAAAATATTATTCATGCTTATGAGCTGATCCACACCCTGAAGCTTCAAAAGAGAGGGGGAATGATAATACAACTGGACCTAGCAAAATCTTATGACAAAATTATCTAGCACTATATGGTCAAGACCTTGGAAGCCTTTTGTTTCACCCAACACTGGATCGACTTGATAGTCAATCTAGTTTCCACAACAAGCTACTCACTGCTAATAAATGGAGCCCCCGCCAAACCCTTCTGGCCCACGAGAGGCATCATACAAAGAGACCCGCTATCCCCCTTCCTTTTCATTCTAATGATGGAAGGTCTCAGCCAAATCATTAAAAGCGCAAATGCAATAGGTGAAATAACAGGTATCAAACCTTTCGAAAATTTCCCTACTTCCATGCACCAACAGTTCGTGGATGACACCTTACTTCATGGCATATCCATAGTCAAGGAAGAAAAATCCTACAAATGAATCCTAGAAGAGTTCGCCGAAGCCTCGGATGTAGAGATCAATCATTCCAAATCTATGATCTTCTTCTTCAATACCAACCCCGCAATCCAATGGAATTTAGCCAACATCCTGGGCTTTGAACGCAGAGCACTCCCAACTAAGTACTTGGGCATACCCCTGACAGAAAAATCCTAGAAAATGTCCACTTGGGAAGGAATAATAAACAAATTACAGAAGCAGGTAAAAAACTGGACTTACAGATCCCTCAACCTAGCCAAAAGACTTATTCTGACCAAGTTTGTTTTGCAAGCAATTCCAACCTTTATGATGTCCATTTTCCCAACCCCCAAGGGAATACTACAAAAAATAAGAACCATCCAAAGGGACTTCCTGTGGTGAGGAGCGGAAACAAGGAAAAAATGGGCCCTGGTGGCTTGGGAGAAGGTCTGTAAACCAAAAAGCAAAGGAGGTATGGGGCTACAAGATCTGCAAGTGACCAATGAAACCTACAGGGTGAAACTCTGGTGGTGATGGGTCAAAGAAACTAATACACCATGGGAAAAATTGTGGAAGAGAAAGTATGCCCCAGACATAAGCGACTAGGTTAAGACATCTGGAACCTAGACTGGCGCAACAAAGCCTGGATTCAGACATACAACTTTTGGGAAGTAAGGAATGGCAGAACAACTAGATTATGGGAGGACACATGGCAACAGGAACCCATAATGGAGAAACCAGACAGGGAGACACTCCAACAGGCGCTGATTGCGCAAGGTAAAACCAAAGTCTACCATTATTGGAAAAAATAAATAGATTGCAACAAATGGAGAATATGGAACACTCTCACCCCATAGAATAGAGCCCAAACTGCAACATTAGTAAAAGAGGTGGAGGAGGAATTGGGGAAAGAAAAAATTGCAGTCATGGAAGGAAATGACCAGCTGAGATGGGGGTAAAAAGATGACGGGGAATTCAATCTCAAAGAAGCCTGACACTATATAGAGGACCAGGACCAAGAAGACCCGACACAACAATGGGATAAGCTTTGGACCGGCCCCCAATGACCAAAAATAAAAAATTTCCAATGGTTAATACTCCACAATCGAATTCTAACTTGGGAAAACCTAAGGAAAAGAGGATTCATAGGTCCTTCCAGATGCCACCTCTGTGAAGACAAGGAGGAAACAACGAACCATCTCCTTGATGAATGCACCTAACAACAGAAATCTGGGACTGGGTGGCAGCTATCTTCCGACAGTCAAATAGGATCCGAGGTAACAGCTTCGCAACTATCAATACTTGGAAAGAGAATTATAGTGAAAATGAAAAGGTGAACCTTTGTTGGACCCTCATCCCGAGAATGATCATATAGGTAATATGTAAGGAAAGGAATCAACGCATCTTCAGGAATCAAAGGTGGCCGGAAGGGAAGATCAAGAAAACAATAATCTCCATGACAAAAGAAATGGTACAAAGCCGCAACTGCCAGACAGGAAGAGCGTAACTCACAGACCAGGACTCTCAAATTCTAAAATCCTTCCACCTGAAAGATAGATGCAACCCAAATCCAGTAAGACGACCACTGCAACTCCAAGTAGGTGAGCGCAACTGGAAACCACCACCATTAGACTCCCTCAAGATGAATTTCTATTGGGCGTCGAAAGGTAACCCAGGACGGATAGGAATGGGAGGAGTAATCAGGGACAGTAAAGGAAATATCATCCGGTTGTATGCTGGGAGTTTGGGAAACTCAACCAACAATGCCGCGAAATTCAGAGCTCTGGAGACCGAACTCAAGATTCTAAGTCGGGAAGGGATGAAAAACGTCATAGTGGAAGGAGACTCCACATTGGTTATCAACACAGTAAAGAGACTCCAAAACAATACCAAAGTGAGAAATATTCAGCAACACCGGCGCTTGGCACAGTCCCTGCAAAAAATTCAGGAGCACTTGCAGATGGGGATCATAGTGGAGTTGCGCTGGGTGCGGCGGTTAGCAAATGGACTGGTGGATAGAATAGCTAATGAGGGGGTCGACAAGAAAGGACCAAAATTGGACACTATTTGGAGTAACATCCTGTATGGTTAGTTCCGAACAGACTGCATCCAGGTAGCGGAAAAATGCTATGACGACAGCCGAAGTACGGACGACCGCATCGAGGTTGGAGGCACAGAAATAACTGAAGGGCACGAAGGATCCTGGCAGAATCTGATAGCCCACCACCCAAACACGAGTTACAATGCAGATCTAGGTCACACAATAAGAAGAGGTACGACACCACGATCATGTCAATAGGAAGAAGTATAGGGGATGTCCGTGGGAAAGTAGAAAAGTTAATCAACAGGTAGTAAAGGACGAAGGAAAAAAGGGTTCCCAATGGCCAAGTTTGGGTACACCTCACCCAAGTATAGATACAAGGAGTGGTAATGATTGATGTACAACGTGCAGGGAAAAGGATTGGTGTAGAGATGATGGAAGGGCTCCCAAGAGAACACACTCTGAAACAATGAAAAATGACCAGAAGATACACCTTTATGAGCGGCCCATGATTGCTGATACGAGCCCGTAGCCGGAGAAATCCCATAAAAGAAGAAACACCAGGAATAGCCACAGATTGGAGAGAAGCAATTACAGAACCCGTCCTACAAATCAGGAAGGGGCGAATAGGAACATGAGAAGAACCCAAGACAAAAACCACCACAAGCAAGCCGAGATGGTAAGAATGAAGAAAACCCATAGCAAGAGAGGTCCCCAGGGAAAAGAACCCCCCACAAGCGCCCGAAGGATTACAAGGATGGAGCAAGTGGCCAGAGAAGCCAAGGGTACCTTTCTCACGCAGGTTGATCGAAAGGGCAAAGCGATCATCAATAGGTGGGAGAGAGAAATTAACACCACATGCAAGGGTAAAGCCTGGACATGACTAATTAAAGAAGCAGACGAGATAAGGGACTCAGGGGATACGCAGTCCAAAACAACCCTCTACCACAAAACGGTGGAGGAGGCATGGCGAACAAAAATGTTGATAGGCAAGATGAACATTGACTGAAAAGAGACCAACAGGGAGACTATCAGGGACCACAAGAAGGTGCTCACAAAAATTCTGAAACACCTCAGCAATCTAGAGGCCAATGTGAAAAGACTAGCGGAGGACTAGAGGAGCCAAAAGAAAAAATGGAACGAATGGCAAGCCAATTCCACCTTTACCTACGCTATGTCCACCACATGGAAATCACTCCAGCAGACCAGAGCGGAACACCAGCTTGTATCGGGAAGATGCGCATGGTGGAGCAGAGGAAGGAGAACGAGGCAAGAAAAGATGGCGACGCAAGACATCCCATCATCCTAGACTAGCGCAGGTTCAACCCTAGGTCAAGTTGTTTTCAGTATAGGGGCTACCCCTGTTATTTTTGGTTATATTTTATGTATATGTTATGGTTTAGTCTTTCAAACTGGTTTACGGAGGACTGGGTCGGTTTCCCTTGGTGGCGGCCCAGCCCTCCCCCTGTTATCTTAGACAATGCAACTCTGAGATCCCTGATCTGGTTTCCTTTTTGCCAGATCAAGGGATTCCCCTTGTCTTTTTTGTATCATAACTTCTTACAGTAATACGAGATTTCACACTCACTCAAAAAAAAAAAGAAATTTCAACCCTTACGAGTTCAAAGTTTTGTCTTGTAGTATCATGATATATCTTATATAAAATGTCACTAGTTTGACCAAATTCTGAAGTGCTAAGAGAAAGTTATGATAATTTCAAATTAGGGGGATTTTCAAGTCATAAATAGGTCCCAAAACAAAAAAAATGTACTATCAAAATCAACTTTAAAATAACCAATCACATTTTAGAAGAGAACATCATCCCTTATGGTTGAGTTGGCATTGCTTGAATTAAATATGTTTAATTGTTAGATTTTAAATGGTGGATAGCAACCCATAGTTAACATTTGTAGTGTTATAAGTAGAACAATCATAATGAGAAAAATATTCATAAATTAGTTTTGAATACAATATAAACATATCCATAGAATGAAATACATAGAATAAAATACTTTTGGATATATAAAATATAAAGTATTAATTCAAAATGAAAAAAATGAATACATAGATTCTCATATATTATTATAATACACATATATCTATAAAATAAGTATTTTTTAATACTTAAAATATAAAGTACTAATTTAAAATGAAAAAAAAAAATGAATACATAGTTTCTCACAAATTATTCGTACTTTATATTTCAAATTAAATAAATGAATTCATAATTCATTACATAGATGTGTATTCAAACTAATATACATAAAATAATGTGAAAATTCAGTTGAAGTAATATATGAAATATGTGGTTCCACATATTCTATATATTAGTTAAATTAATATATGGATATTTATGTTTTAAATATATATATCTATATATATATATATATATATATATATATATATTAGTTTAATTGATATATGAATACATAGTTTATAACATGAGTATATATTCATAAATTAGTTTGACTTTGTAAATATAATTCAGGATATAAATCATATATTCATTTTTTTAATCAGTCATACTTTATATTTTATCAATTCAAAAAATGAATTGGTTCATTATATATATTATATTCAAAAAATACTACATTATCATTTATTGTATGAGTATTACTTTATAAGTATTAAATCTCTTATTAAAAATATATCATTTACCCAAAAATACTTGTATTTCTAGTCACGTCAATAGAATGTCTTTTTATTCATTTTATTTCTAGATATCTTTTCAATTTGACTTAACTATAGTTACATAAATTGACTTAACTATAGTTACATACTTTCACCACAAAATGACGAATTCATATTTTTTTATTATATATTTTTGGAGACCCATTTTATACCTCAAAATTCTCCTAATATAAGTCTCAAAACTTGGTGTTTTTTGTTCTTTCAAGTGAACAACTTGTACAACACGCAAGGTGTCTACTTTTTTATTTGCTTATGAAATTTGGACCTGAAACACCATGGCCTGTCCTCTTTCCAATGAAACTGTTGGCACTGTAATTTGAAAAGTATTGCAAATCAAAATATGAAAGTTTTACCACATGTACTTTGTCAGGTATCCTTAGTGAACTAATAATTCCATTATCTAAAAGATCCCCAAAAAGAGTTATAGCGAAAATGGTAGGATGACTCATTTTGAAGGAGTTAAACAAGGATGAGATGCTTTGAAACCAAAGGTTATGAACCAAATTCCCCAAATAACATAAAAATAGAAAGAAAAAGTGAATTCATGCCTTTATAATGATAAAGAGTCAATAAATAAGAAACTATTTCGATGGGGAAATTTCCTTTTAAAATATATCCAATACATAAGACAAGATGCCTATACAAATGGATCTTCCTTATTATAAATAAGAGATAAAGAGAGCATGATGTAACCTTCCACTACACTGACCTAAACATAACTAATATAATAATAATGAATGAAGGTTAAGGTCTTAACAAAACACATATTCTTAACCATTAGGCCCACTCATGCTATAACAAATACATAAGAAAAATATATTATATTGTTTTAATGTCTTTTTATAATAATTATTACATCGAATGTGTCTTGTGTCTTGTGTCTTTTAAGGGGATGAAAATTTGGGTATTTTGTTAGTCAATATGTTTTCCAAGCCTTCCTCATCAATTGTAATCTTCCATGTGTGCTCT
>JASDQU010819234.1:73828-85877 GCA_032191745.1 Picea mariana | reverse complement strand
GTCTTGGAAAGTAAGAGAGAGAAGATATTATTTGGGGCAGGCTGGCTCTTTTATTTGCAGTTTTGGTAAAGTGCACGATAGGTATTTGACGCTTGTGCTTATTAGATGGATTGAATTGTGCTTGGAAAGAATGTGCACATGGTTCACTTGTGCTTGAGTTGCTGCACTCAGGGTTTGGCCAAGGCACTTGTGCTCGAGATGCCATGCTTAGGGTTCATCCAAGGGATGTGAGGCACTTGTGTTCGATTTAGTGCTTTTAGTGTTCATTCAAGAGATGTGAGCATGGTTCGCTTATGCACAATGAATCTGATTTGATGGTGGATGGTCTGTGAATGAGTGCTTGACAATTGCTCATTTTGCAACCAAACTATTTATGGCTCAAAGTATTTACAGGACTACTGGAGTCATTGTAAAGGGCTTTTCAATCATTGTAATTGGCCAGCTAGTTTTACAGGGGATTATTATTGTCGTGATATGTAGTTGTTGATGACCATTCGACCCTTGAGATCCTTATACTTGTTATGATATTGTGTTCTTATGTACATTGTGGATTCTATATGACTTAAGTGCTCTTGTTAGGGCGGATGAATTATGTTGTAACTTGATGATAATGTTGATGAAGATGATGGATATTTGATGGGGGTACTCTTTACATTTTCTATGTATGGTATGGTGAATGTATATGTTTATGGTGCACATAATTATTATTTTTTTCTTTCCTGCATTATGCCTATGGATGTGTATGCACCGTGAATTCTTAAGGTTGTGAACATAATTCTTTGCTATTAACTCATGATACGTTTATAGTAATTGTTGATTAGATGCTTTACATGTCTTTCCTAAAATGGTTGAATATGTTAGTGTTACTTCAATGTGTTAACTTTTGGGGTTCAAAAGTGTTTTGACCTATTTAGGAGTGTTAGGTCTCATATTCCCTTGGTGATGCTTGATGGACATATGGATGGCTTAATTTGAGTGGATGCTTGACCTTGGATAGAGAGCTAGCATTATGCACTTACCTAGGTGGTTACTTATGTGGCATGATCATTAACTCGTTGAATGCACACAATGGAGACGTTGGTTGCTTGATTAGGAAAGATACCTACTTAGGAGGATGAGTGCCAAGCACTTGGAGGAGGACTCTTAACTTGAGAGCATGGGACGATGCAACATACACCTTGGAGATTGGATACTTGACATGAGGACCCTTGGGTTGATGAGTGTTACAATAAAATCTAGCACCGTATATGATTTAAAGTCCCAAGCATCAATGAACTAGTCTTGTGCAACTTAGGAAGGCTGTTGATAAATGTAGCTCGAGCAGAAACTTCTTGTACAGGTTAGGTGTGAACACACAAGAAGTGGTTTGAGACAACTTCTAGTGGCCACTTAGTAAACTGGAAAATAATATCATCTTGTAATTTCACTTATTAAATAAAAGTGAAAGCTTAATTTCCCTAGATATCATAAATCTTAGAAATCTAAATGAAATATTCTAGAGATTCTAGAATATTAGTGAGTTAGATTTGATATAATCTTAGTTGTACACCTCATTGTAGAGATAAGTTGGTTATGAGGATTAAGGAGATTAGTTGAGATTAGTTGTTAAGATTTTGGAATTAGTTGCTATGATTTGGGAAAGTAGTTGTTAGGATTGAGGAGATTAGTTATCTCTCTCAAAGCATAAATTAAATAAGATGGGAGAGGTTGAATACACACATTTTGTACACCAAGAAGACTCGAGATCAAAGAGAGATCAATTGAGCAGATTCACAACACATGAGAGGAGTTGAGGCTGAGAAGCAGGCCTAAGTATAGTCTGTACAGTGCTGTACAACAAATCAGGCAGATAAATTCTCAATTGTCCAGTAGACAGATTTATCTCAGTAAGTGCAGATTTGATTTTTTGTGTATACCGCATAGTTGTTAGTTTGACAACTTGTGGAGGTTTTCATGTAAGCTTGGAATATTTAAATGAAAAGTTGATTTGATGGTGTAATTATTGGTGTATTGTGTTTATGCTTTCGCTGTTCATTTTCAACTATATGTGTGATGGGTACATGTTCAAAAATATTTATTTATGTAATTAAATAAGTTCAGATTTAATTTATTTAATTAAAAGAAACATAGGACATCGGTCACCTAAGGCTAGAAAAATTTATAGGGTATCAGAGCTTAGGTCTTTGATTAAGATCCTTGAGGGTTTACAACAGTAGATCAATTGCTGAAGTCAAGGCACAACAATTACAAGGTTTCATTATTATTGCTTGAAGGACTAAGCATTCTTGTAGGGCATATTTTTTGTTTTATTTTCAGATTTGAGAAGTTTGTGAAATAGATCCCAGAGATGGAAACAAGCCTAATATTTGAGAATAGATTAGATGGTGCCTCCAATTACTTGTCTTGGAAAGCCATGGTAACATTGCTATTGGAAGAAAACGATCTTTGAGACATTGTCAAGGCTGTTGTGACTCCATTTACAGATCTGCAGGAGTTGGCAACACATAAGAAGGAAGTGAAGGCTAAGTGGATGATCTTGGATGTCGTGAATGATCATTTGATTCCTCTTGTATTTTAGAAGAAAACGACGAAGGAGATGTTTGATGCTTTGGTTAGTCTCTACCAGAGTGAGAATGTAAACAAAAAGATGATATTGCGAAACAAACTCAGAGCCATAGAGATAACTAGATCAAACATCGTTACCAGTTACCTGATGAAGATCATGCAGATTTGTGATCAACTTGCAATAGTTGGGGAGAAGGCGGTCGATGCAGAGTTGGTAAACATGACACTTAATGGATTCCCAACGTCATGGGAATCATTTGTCAAAGGTATCTATGCTTGTGATAATCTTCCTACTTTTGAAAGACTATGGGATGACTATATTTAGGAGGAGACTCAGATGGAGTCAAAGGTCGACAAGAAAGGCGGTGACAACAACATAGCGTTGATTGGTCAAACCAATAAGGGAAAAGGTAAATGACCCAACAAGGGTAAGGGAAAGAGTGAAGATTCAATCTCACATACAAGTAAGAGGGATTTGAGTNATTCAATCTCACATACAAGTAAGAAGGACTTGAGTAAAATCAAGTGCTTCATATGTCATAAGAAAGGACATTACGCATCACGGTGCTTGAACAAGACGGGTAAAGGGAAGCAACAACAACAACAGGTAGTAGCCTTTGCTAAAACTCATATGAATGAGTTTACTTCCAAGTTCGAGAAAGACTTCTCGATGGTATCTTGCCTTTCTCCCAATGTGGTTCCGCAGAACGCTTGGTATGTGGATAGTGGAGCATTTAGACATATGACATTAGATCGAGTGTTATTTTAAGTCTAACAGAGTAGGACTTGGGAGTTCGGGTTGAACTTGGTGATGATGCCAAGTACCCAGTAGCAAGGGTTGGTACTATTCCTTTCTGACTATAATAAGGTAACTCTTTTGACTTTGACAATGTTTTGTTTGTTCCAGGTCTCGGGAAGAATTTGCTTTTAGTTTCATTTATGGAAGATAGGGACTTTGTAGTAGAGTTCAAGAACTAACCAATCCTTATTTGGCCGAAGGAGTCTAGCCCAAAATCAACTTAGGTGATCCAGGTTAGGGAAGGCAATGTATACAAGTTATAGGGTGAACCTGTTCGAGCCATAGTTCATAACACAAACAACTTGTGCGAGTTGTGGCACAAGAGGATGGGGCACTTGCATCACAAGGCGTTGCCTATTCTAAGGGAGATAGTCACAGGTCTTCTAGATTTTAGTATTGAGCAACAAGGTGTATACAGAGGGTGCACTCTTGGCAAGCATGCCAAGGCTACTTTCCCAAGCAATGAGCATAAGTCTAAAGAGATTCTAGACCTATTGCATTCAGATGTTTGTGGACCGATGTTAGTAGCATCAGTTATAGGAAGCATGTACTATGTTTGCTTCATCAATGATTTCTCTCACAAGACATGGATTTATTTCTTAAAGACAAGGAGGATGAGGTCTTTAACAGGTTTAAGGAGTTCAAATCCCTAGTTGAGAACCATACAAGGAAGAAGATCAAGGTCCTTGAGATCGGATAATGGAGGTGAGTATACCTCCAAGGAGTTTAAGGGATTTTGCAAGGAGGAAGGGATCAAGAGGGAGTTGACTGTTTTGTACAACCCATAATAGAATGGGGTTGTAGAGCGGAAAAATCGATCTATCATAGGGGTTGCTAAGACCATGATTCATGATCAGGACTTACCAATGTTTCTTTGGGAAGAAGCATGCAACACAACAATCTACACCCATAATAGGTGTCCGCACAAGGTCTTGTAGGACAAGACAACAAATGAGACATTCACTGGTGTGAAACCACCAAAGGTGAGTCATTTTCACATTTTTGGTCGTCTAGCAAGTTGGAGCCCTCCAAAAGGAAGGGTTTGTTTGTATGTTACAATGAGACTTCAAAGGCCTACAGGGTCTTCATTCCAAATCATAAGAAGACAATCATAAGCAGAGATGTAAAGTTCGAGGAAGATGTTGCATCTAGGAAGTCTCATGAGCCTATTCCAGTGATAGAGGATGAGGAGTAGGAAGCTTCGAAGGTTGAGCTAGGGTCACCAATGGCTTCTAGTTCAAGGAAATAGCCTTCAGGTGAAGAGGAGGAAACATTAGCCCCTTCCAGTTCTATCAGTAGACCTTGATGGTTCACAAGCATTAATGGATGCTCATCAATGTGTTGGGGCTCCTAGGAGCATGTTTAGGGAGAGAAAGCCTTCGAAGAAGTTTCCAAACTACACGACATTGATGAGCAACATCATAGATTCAAAGCCTTCCAGTTATCAGGGGGAAATAGACTAGCAAGTATGGCGGGATGCCATGGTGGAGGAGTACACCTCCATCATGAATAATGATGTTTGGGACATAGTGCCAAGACCAGATGAGAAGTCAGTAGTAACTTCCAAATGGCTCTACAAAATCAAGCATGCTGCATATGGTAGAATCAAGAAGTTCAAGGCCAGGTTTGTGGTGAGAGGATTCTCCTGGAAAGAGGGAGTGGACTATGATAAGACATTTTCTCCAGTTGTTAGGTACACTTCCATTAGAGCAGTTATGTCTTTAGTTTCTCTAATGGGATGGAAGATACATTAGATGGATGTAAAGACAACTTTCCTTCATGGGATCATTGAGGAGGACGTGTACATAGAACAACCTCAGGGCTTTGAGGTAAATGGGAAGGAGACCCATGTTTGTAGGATGAAGAGAGCCTTGTATGGACTCAAGCATGCACCAAGAGCATGGTACTCCAGGATTGATGGATACTTGTTGAGTATGGGCTTAACCAAAAGTGAAGTAGATCCTAACTTATATTATATATTTGTTGGGATTTCTTTGTTTATTTTGGTGTTGAATGTAGATGACTTGTTTCTTACAGGTGCATAGTAATTCATTGCAGGGTGCAAAGTAGATCTGACTGTTGAATTCGAGATGGACATTGGCATGATGCACTACTTCTTGGGTCTGAAGTGTTAGAATAATGTTGAAGTGCTCGTTTAACCATAGACAATGCTACACCATTGTCACCCAACCATAGGCACAAAGCCACCCTCGAACACCTTAACCTTTGACATAAAGAATGATTCCAGGTAGCCACACCAGAACCGACATATAACTAAGAGAGCACACTTTCTCCAAGGGTAGCGCACAAGAGAAAGTACCAGAAACCCTGAACAAGATAAAATCGTACAACTGCAGCTGCTCCTCCTCCTCCTCCAAACTTGCGCATTGTTTTTGGTTTCCTGAGTGAGAGTGAGTGAACAAATGAGCCAAGACGTCCTCTATTTTTATTAATCTGTCCAGTGACTTTTCTAGCTCGACCGACCTGACTTTTTGGTAATTATATTTTATGTTTATCTTTTTCCTGTGAAGCTGACTTGTCTTCCTGGAGGATAATACCTTATTATTATATATTCTGTTGAGCCGACATGTCTTCTAGGGTTTTCACACATCTGTTCAGGGTTTCTCTTGCTTCCGAAATATTCTGTTCTAGTTAAAGGTTACATATGGAGGTTAATACCTCTCTCAACTACCATAATATCAACACTCCCTCTTAGCTAGGGAGGTATTAATGGTCTCAAACACATCCATCCATCTTCACATGGCATGGACAAGACTCACATAGTCTTGTAAACCATTCTATAGGTAGCATCATCATAAACCAAATCACGAGTATCATCATCACTATCAACATCATTTGGTAGCAATCTGGCATAAAAAGCATATCGTCGTACTTGTTCTTGGTATTTTTTTATCATAGACAATATCACAATATCCATGAGCCTCATTTAGATATATTGATTATCCATCTCCACCACCATGTGTCTAGCCTCGGGTCATTCTTATCCCATGACAATAATCATGACCTCATCGGAGCCACATTCACCTCATAGTTGATCCTCTCATAGGATCACTCCGTGAATGCATTTAGCTCGATGCTATCAGACACGTGTGTCTAGCACCTCGGGTCGTTCTTGTCCCATGACAAGAATTATGACCACATCGAAGCCACAAATACATCAAGGTGATCCTATCATAGGATCACTTCGTGAATGCATTCAACTCGATGTTATCAGACATGTGGAATTGCACCTCAAGCACCTCGAGTCTTCAATCAATCGAAGACTATGTCGGGGCACATCTACTCCGGATGTAGATGTTCCCTATCTACCCTGGTTTGCAGCCCAGTTCTTGTGGAGATAGAGTCGACCCGATGCTTATCAGGGCTACTCACCTACTTGTGAGTTAACTACTCCCCTACTTGTGAGAGTTTCAAGGCTCGATGCAATTCACACATAGCAGATCTAGCAACAACTTGAATCTTCAGTGCGTAGAAGATTACATTTGGGCCTATTCCCACATGATCAAGTCCATCTGATCAATCTTGGAATATCGACACAAAGGTGGTAGTGTTGCAGTAGCCACAATTGCCGAAAGGTGACATGCTGCCACTGAGGGAGCCAGGCAGAAGTAGGTGGGCTGAGTGGCATGAGGTGACGGTGTAGGAGCAATGTGTTTTTTGAAGCAAAATTTCCTTTGAGGATCCTTTTGTAATTACATGTACATCTTTCTAAAAGATGTGATCTCGATTTATGTAGGAACACAATGAAATACATAAATACACATAAACACAATGCTGCAATCATCAACACTCCCCTAGGGAAGCATTTGCATTCCTGCCAAGCTTGTCCCAGACAGGGGCTTAGCGCAAATGTCAACTATCTGCTCATCTGTGGATATGTGATGGAGCCTCACTGCTCCTTCCTGCACCATGTCTCTGATGAAGTCTTGCAAGATCCTTCGAAAAGTCACCTTGCTTCATATCTTGCGTCACTGGCTATGATATATGATTTAATGCTACATATATCTGCTTCCCTGCTTGTATGGAAATCTTGCTCGATCCCAAGATGAAGTAGCACCCCAGGTGTTAGATTTGTCTTCTGCATTGTATATCTCGACAACCATACTTCATCATCAGATATCAATCATATCTATATGTACAACATAGGTACCCACATGCTGTGTTGTAACCCAATAATACAGTCATGGGTCAACCATATACTGGCACAAGGTGCTCTCTACAAAGCAAATGTCTATCCCGTCACACAACTTCCTCAGATGTGTCGTCATATGTGTGGCCATGGACTTCCTGTCCATCATGCTAAACCTCTTCAGTCTGCTCACTGAAGATCTCATTTGGTGCCAGCCACACTTCCAATCCAGTCAAGATCCTTCATCTCAAACTCTGAAATCAACTCCCTCTATCTGAGAGAATCCTCAGAACACGCTTCCGTCTGCTGCATGCCCCTTTGCATTCTGCAAAGTGTTACGAAACTATTGTTGGCTTCTTCTTGATCACTGACTCCCTCTAAGTCCAACTCTCTCTCAGATTGATCTCTTATGACCTGCGTGAAACAAGAAACAAGAACAACTAAATCTCCATGGTATCTCGAGTCTAGGTCAGTAACCAAGAACATCTCTTAAAGGAGTTCAACTTCATCTTGTAAACAATAAGCATTTACATAAGTACAAGAATATCTCCTAGAGAGGAGATCAACAAGTGTATCTCTAGTATTAAGGGGTTAGTATAATGATCACAACCTCAATAGATCAAGATGCAACATAAGATCATACTAATGCCATAACAACTAGAGACATCAATTTTTAAATAATCAAACTTGGAGTCTTCACTGCTAGGGAGGGTGCTTTTGTTCCTCTAAATGTACTGAATTCAAAATCACTACTTGGACAAGATCTCTTGTACATCCCCTGCAAACACACTCATGCTTTGTTGGATGATATAACTTGAAAATAATATACAAGTGCATACCTTTGTAATTTGTAGTATCGTTCAACTTGTCTTCTAATTTGAAACTTGACACCATCTTCACAAGAAGAGGTTAGAAACTAAATAAAAAAGGTTCAATGATTAGAACAAGCTAGAAACCCTAAAATTTCAACTTTGACCACAAAAATCAATTTTGACCAAAAGTCAACCTTTGACTTTGACCCCAAAACTCAAACTTGACGTTTTTGCTGGCCAAGGGCACCAGAGGGTGTGCTAGGCTAGGGCACACTAGAATACCCAAAAAATTAGGTCCAATGCTTCACTAAAAGTGCCCAAGAATTTAGGTTTAGGGTTCGATGTAGCTGCAAAATCAGAAACCCTAGTTGCAGTTGCAATTGTTTCTACAACGAGCTTGACAAGGAACTCCCGATCTACCTTCCAATGATTAGACTTTTCTGAAGGTAGTGTGGGTCCATAACTTGTTAAAACAATGTTGAAGTGCTCGTTTAACCATAGACAATGTTACACCATTGTCACCCAACCATAGGCACAAAGCCACCCCTGAGCACCTTAACCTTTGACCGAAATAATGATTCCAGGAAGTCACACCGATACCAACAAATAACCAAGATAACACACTTTCTCTAAGGGTAGTGCACAAGAGAAAGTACCATAAAGACTGAACAAGATAAAACCATACAACTGTAGCAACGACGACTCCTCCTCTAAACTTGCGCACTATTTCTGGTTTCTTGAGTGAGAGTGAGTGAACAAATGAGCCAAGACGTCCTCTATTTATATTAATATGCCGAGTGAATTTTTTGGCTGGGCCGACTTTAATTTCTGGTAATTATATTTTCTGTTTATCTTTTTCCTGTGAGGTCGACTTGTCTTTCTGGAGGATAATACCTTAATATTATATATTATGCTAAACCGACATGTCTTCTAGGGTTTTCACACATCTGTTTAGGGTTTCTCTTGCTTCCAGAATATTTTATTCTAGTCAAAGGTTACATATGGAGGTTAATACCTCCCACAACTACCATAATATCAACATGGAGGTTTGACAGAGACCAAGGGAGATTTTCCTTGGGCAGAGTAAGTATGCAGTGAATATCCTGAAGAGGTTTCAGATGGAAGACTGCAAACCTATGGCCACACCCATGATCACCAATCTAAAGAAGGTGACAACTTCATATTTAGAGTTGGTAGATTCCTACGTTGAATAGGAAGCTGATAGGTTCCTTGATTTATTTGGTCAACACCAGACTAAATATATGTTTTGCAGTGAACACCTTCAGTTAATGCACGAAGGAGCTAAGGCATGAGCATTGGGTAGTAGAAAAATATGTGCTCAGATACTTGAGGGGAACAATGGAGTGTGGGCTGAGATATCTTAGAGATGGTGAGGTGAAGTTATAGGGGTATACATGCTCATATTGGGTAGGCATTGCATCTGGTAGGAAAAACACCTCAGGGTGTTGCTTCAACTTGGGATCAAAGATGATATCCTGGCTCAATAGGAAGCAGACTTCCGTGGCACTCAAATCAGTAGAGGTAGAGTATATGGCAGCGAGTATAGTTAGTTGTGAGTCCATCCTGGCTTCGCAAGTTGCTTGCAGGTTTATTTTATTAGGAGTTGGATCCCACATTGATTTACTATGATAATTAGAGTTGTATCAAATTCTCTGAGAATCCAATGTTTCATGACAGATCCAAGCACATAGAGATCATATATCACTTAATTCGAGACACTATTCATAAGGGAGCAATGAATATCCAGTATATTTCCATCGATCAACAAATAACTGGTATTCTGACCAAACCCTTAGCAAAAGGAAAGTTTGAATAATTTTGAGATAGACTTGGATTGGTGTAGAATTCCTTCTTCGCTAAGAGGGATTGTTGAGAAATGTAGCTCATGTAGAAACCTCTTGCACATGTTAGGTGTGAATGTGTGAGAAATGGTTTGAAACAACTTCTAGTGACCACTTAGTAAAAGTGGGAAATAATACTATCTTGTAATTTTACTTATTAAAGTGAAAGTTTAATTTCCTTAGATCTCTTAAATCTTAGAAATCTAAATGAAATATTTTAGAGATTCTAGAATATTAGTGAGTTATAGTTGATCTAATCTTATCTATACACCTCATTGTTGAGATAAGGTGGTTGTGAGGATTAAGGAGATTAGTTGAGATTAATTACTAAGATTTGAGAATTAGTTGCTAAGATTTTGGAAATTAGTTGCTAGGATTGAGGAGATTAGTTATCTCTCTCAAAGCATAAATAGAACAATATGGAAGAGGTTGAATACACACATTTTGTACACCAAGAGGGCTCAAGAGATCAGAGGGAGATCAATTGAGCAGATTCATAGCACAGTAGAGGAGCCAAGGTTGAGAAGCAAGCCTGAGTACAGTTTGTACATTGTTGTACAACAAATTAGATAGACAAATTCTCAGTTGTCCAGTAGGTAAATTTATCTTTGTAAATGAAGATCTGATTTTTTGCATATACTGTACAACTGTTAGTTTGACAACTTGTGGAGGTTTCCTTGTAAGCTTGGAATATTTAAATGAAAAGCTAATTTGAGGGTGTAATTATTGGTGTATCATGTTTATGCTTTCGATGTTCATTTTTAGCTATATGTGTGATTGTTGCATGTTCAAAAAGATTTATCTCTGTAGTTAAATAAGTTCATATTTAATTTATTTAATTAAGAGAAACATAAGACAACAATCACCTAGAGCTAGAAAATTTTACAAAGGCTACCCATTGTTACCTTAATAGTTTTTCCTCTTTCTTTTGGTTGGATTTTCTCCAACTCAAGGGGTCTTCTCTAAAGGTAGGATTATCAAGGCTATGGAGTGGGGGCTCAAGGTGAAAATAAAGAGTAAGCCTTTGATAGAACAATGTGTTGTAGTATGATATGTGGAAAGGCTATGGAGTGGGGGCTCAAGGTGAAAATGAAGAGTAAGCCTTGATAGAACGATGTGTTGTAGTATGCCACGTGGAAGTGGAAATGGGAAAAGAGGGGTATGGGAAGGAAAATAAAGGAAGATGAGGGAAACAAAGAAATGGGATGACAAGGGACCAATTCTTATCAATCTAAGGGCTAATGGAGTCATGAGAAAATTGCAAATGAGTGCACTGTTTTGTCATCATCAACTACTTTGAAGGTAGGCTATGAGGTAGAAAGACTAATTTGACAACTTCCACCTACTCAAATGAAAGATCTAGTTTGATGCCTTCATCAATTAGTTTTGTACCTAAGGTAAAGTGAACTTGTTTGATACATTAAACCTTAAGGTGCTTGCTAGAAGTTATGATGTGGAAACTAATCTTGGAGGGCCCAATTTGCCACACATCATATTATAACATAAATGTGTTGCTTATTAGCTGAATTATTATCCAATCAACAACTAGATATGATAGAAGAAATAAAACAATGCAAAGATAAGACAAGAAGGATAACCTCCTCACATTGTTTATTTGAGTAGTGTTCTCAAAACTAGGCCTTTATGTTATAGAATGGAAGCAAGAATTTCCAACAACAAATTTACAACACATGAATACCATATAGAATAGCCATACTACAAAACATCAATACCTCACTTCATTAGTCTTCAAATTTGATACAGAAGGGAGCCCAACATCATCATTTCCAAGTTTCAATCTTCAATCACTACTTTCACTACACATTCCTCCAATTTCCAATTACACTTGAAATGGAGAGAA
>JASDQU010819234.1:28466-58423 GCA_032191745.1 Picea mariana | reverse complement strand
CCCCCCCCCCCCCAGTAATCCAACTATGTGGCATGATGATTAATCCATTGGGTGTACACAATGGGAGAGTCCATTGCTATATTCAGAGAGGTATCCACGTAGGAGGATGAACATAGGGAACTTGGAGGGGGGGACTTACTCCTAAGAGCATGGGACCATCTAACATACACCTTGGAGGTTAGATACTTGACTTAAAGATGCATAGGTTGAGGAGGATAGTTTATGGAGGTTGGTTGTGGAATTGGAGACAGGTTGAGGAGAAGCATTGGAGCAAGTCATTTCCTTGGAATGCATGTTGAGAATTGCTAGGAACAAGAGGACATATGGCACATAGCTAGAGGAGGAGCACCTTACATGGTGACACTTGGAGAATGAACCACCAAGTAAGAGGTAGTGTTGGTCTAACAACTTGTTGGATAACAGACCATCTTGGAGGAGGGGCGTTGCGCCGGAGGGACATCATGCTTAGAGGGTGCACCACCTTGGGGTTTGGTAAAACCTTAGTGTGACTTTTTTTATCTTTGTATTATAGAGTGCTCCATGTGGGTTTGCCTTGTTGATCTAGATCTAGGGTTATTTGTGTGCACCTAGTCCATGTTTTATGTTGACCTCTTTCGCCTATTCTATATAAATGGAGGAGAGAGCCTTTGTCATGATTCACTATTTATGTACTCATCATTCTATTTTGTAATGGTCTTGGAGATGTCTTGTAGGGAGAAATACCTAGAGTTTGTGATGTAAACCATGGAGAGACATGAATATGAATGCTAGTATTAGGGATGAGCTTGGGTCTTATAAATCGTGTCATGCAAGAGAAGAAGACCTAGGGTTTGTGTGATGCAAGAGAAGAATACCTAGGGTTTGTGTGATGTAAACCCTAGAAAAAGAACATGGATCACTATAGGAGTAGAATTAGAGTCTTAGAGCTTCGTGTGATGCTTAGCTTGGAGAAGCCCTGAAGCTTATGTTGATTTACTCTTGATAAACCATTGTAACACTATCTAGAGGTCTAGGTGCTTTTGTGATACAAGAGAATAAGACCTAGAATTTGTGGGATGCAAACCATGGGATGGACAAGAAGCATGGTAGAAGAGATTTCATTAAATCATTGTATTTTGAAGATGAACTTGTCTAAAGTATTTGTACTTTTATTTACACAAGGGAGGAATGCATTAAGGTTTATGTGAGGGAAAAATTAGAGACTTGAAGTTCTAGGGTTGAAGTCCATATGTGAGAAGGACCTAGGGGTTGTGGAAAATTAGTCCTAGAAGAGGATTGGAGTGCTTTGATTGGAGAGGTTGTGTAAGGAAAGCTTGGAAAAATATTGAGGGTGGACTTCTTGGTCTTTATGCTAGATAGTTGTTGAGCTTTTGGAGTGGTTAGGAGTAGCCTTGATATGATGCTTTGTTAGACCATGATTGCCTCTTAGGGTTTTATATTGATGGTGGATCCCTTAGTTAGGGTTTGGATGCATTAGAGAGTCCTAGATTGTGATAAGTTTGGAGGACTATGTTGCACCGACTTGTTATAAATTGTTGGGATATACTCATAACTTCAGGCTTATGTATATATGAAGTGTATTTTATTGTTGAAACTTCGTGTACTTGTAGTGCTGATTTTCAACATATGTTTTCATGGTGCTTTGAGTAGTTTCAAGCGCTGGTTATGTATGTTGATTTAACATAACCATGCACTGATTTTGTTTAATGACTTGACAAGCAAATTGAAGCTAAGTGTGTAGAGCCGTGGTTGTAACAAATCTGCTGTTTATAAGTTATTTTCAAATCTGTTATATGTTGGGGATTGTGGCCTTAAGGTTGGAAACATAGTTCCCTTTAAGTACATTTGTTTGTTGTTTATTTTTTAGTGTTAAATTGTGTCTTTCATTGGATATATATATATATATATATATATATATATATATATAATTCACATTTCAGCTATATATTTTGTTGGATAAAAGTGAAATATATGTTGCGGTAATTTATCTTTCAATTTTAGCAATGCTAAAAATTTCACATGAAATAGATCCGAGAAACCTCAAGTAAATGAGGTGTAATTCCCAAATTTACTTTAAGCATGGATTTTTGAAATTTCCACACTATGATCTAGATCACACTTATGTCGGACAACCATGTAGACCTTGGTTTTGATATTAGTGCCAACATTTGGTTTCATCACTGAGAATTAAATCATATGTGGGAGGTTGCAGTGAGTTGTGGAGATTGACTAAAGTGTGGATTCAAAGATGGTTTATTTATTAGGAAAACTTCTTTTCCCTCCAAGAAGCTAAATTGTTGGGCTTTAGTTTTGGAGAGATTCGAGAATTCTTTCATCTTTTCTAAAGAGTGAGGCCTTTTGCCAAAGAATGAGGCCTTCTAGGTGGAGCTTTCTGTGGTGTTGTAGGAATGGTTGAAGTGATTTGCTAAGTTCAATATAGCTATGTGGAAGAGTAAAGTAATTGTAATTTGTTGGATGAAGTGTTGCATTAATAGATAAATGTGAGGGATACGATCATATTATCATACACTAACATGCATTGTTGTTTTATAGTTTGAGCACATGCTTGAAGGATGTATCCTTGAGTTTGTAGTGGAAAGGTTTTAGTCACTTCTCTAAGGGGCGTCTGGGAACATGGAAAAATGTTATTCTAGTGTGGGTGAAGTTTTTGTTGGTGGAGCAAGGGTTGTTTCCTTTTGAGCCCATCAATATGGTAGCTTTGAGGTGGAAATTGGTTGAAGTACATTGAGTTGATGGGTTGAAGTGAAAATAATTTAGTTATTTAAGGATGATATCTTAATGGTGGAATTATGTGGAACTAGGTGGAGTTGATGAGTTTCAGTGAAGAAATTCAAATAATTGAAAGAAGGACAAAGCAAGTTATGATAAAGAGTAAGCAAGATGGGTGCATTGAAAATAATGCAAAGTGTTAGCTCTTAGGAAATCATTTCATGATGATTGTGATGCACACACTACAACAAACGATGCACATGATGTTATGGTGTGCAAGTTCGAAGATTAAGACTACCTATGTCACAATGAAAAATGTTGATGTTTGATGAGTAGGAGTGATGTTTAAATTGATCCAGCAAAATGATCACTCTTTATGCATATTCATGTTGGTGAAATTGCCATTTTGTTGGCAGTAAGTGATTGTGGTAACTACACAAAATAAAGATTTGATCAAATTTATAATTTTTGTCATTTTTGGACTATTTGTTTGGGGTTGATAATTTTTTTTACTTGTGTATATGATTATTTAAGCTTGTACATAAAATAACATATTTATGATTTTAAATAATGAGAATAATGATTTTGTAATTAAATTATGAGATGAATGATATGTTTATGATATTGTAACTAAATTATGAAATTAACGATTTTGCAATTAAATTATGTTATGAATGATACACGAGTTGTAATTACAAGTTGAGTGTTGTATGCATGGTATGCACCGGGGTCACAAAAGAAGGGAAATTTTTAGGTTCTAAATTTTGTGCATAGGTTAATTTTCTATGGTTTTTTCCAAAAGAAGATTAATTGATTTCCTTTTTTTTTTTTTTTCCAAAAATGATTCAACTAAATTCTATAGGATAAAGCATTTTACTCTAAAAATTTCCAAAATTTTCTAGAAACTATATAGAATCCATAGAAATTTGAATATTTTTCCAAAAATATAGACAACATTTTTATGGTTGGAATTTTAAGAATTAGTAAGACTTGCCAAGGTTTCAACACTTTAAGATAAGAATGGATCCCTAAAATTTCCCTTGCACAAAAGGTCATTGTTCTTTTGGAACGTTAGCAGAGAAGTTCGAGATGAAAAGGGAGTAGCTTAGTTTGATTGTGTAATCTAAGTCACTTTGATTTTGTTCTTCTTACATGCTAACAATTCAAAGGTCAAGTTACATATTGCTTGGAGAGAGACACCTATGTGGATAGTGATTTCTTGGATGATAAGGTGTGTGGATCTAAATTTGTAGGAGTGATTTTCATGGATGCTTGCATAGTATGTATGATGTCATGATAGAGAAGTATTCTTCTAGATTTGTGGAGGCATAGGATTTATAGGTTGTAGATTCAAAGGGAGATAATTAATATTACATAAAACACTTTTTCGTAAAGATGGAGTTTTATCTTTTGGGGTTACTCCAAAAGTGTTTTCACCTAGTTAGGAGAACATTATGTCTCCTAGTCCCTTGGTGATGCTTGATGGACATATGGATGGGTTAGTGTAATGCATGCTTGACATTAGATAGAGTCTTAGCATACCACACTTATCTAGGAGGTCGTTATTCTATGTGGCATGGTGGCTAACCCATTGGGTGTACACAATGTGAGAGTCCATTGCTAGATTAGTAGAGGTATCTACCTCGGAGGATGAACACGAGGCACTTGGTAGGGGGAACTTACTCCTGAGAGCATGGGACCATCTGTCATACACCTTGGAGGTTAGATACTTGACTTGAGGATGCTTGGGTTGAGGAGGATAGTTTATGGAAAAGAATTGGAGCAAGTCATTGCCTAAACACACATGTTGAGAAGTGTTAGGAACAAGAGGACATATGGCACATAGCTAGAGGAGGACAACCTTACATGAGGACACTTGGAGAATGAACCACTAAGTAAGAGGCAGTGTTGGTCTAACAACTTGTTGTATAACACACCATCTTGGAGGAGGGGCATTGGGCCGAAGGGGCATCATGATTAGAGGGTGAACCACCTCGGGGTTTGGTGAAACCTTAGTGTGAATTTCATTATCTTTGTATTATAGAGCACTCCATGTGGGGTTTCCTTTTTGATCTAGATCTAGGGTTATTTGTGTGGACCTAGTCCATGTTTTATTTTGACCTCTTTCAAGTATTCTATTTAAATAGAGGAGAGAGCCTTTGTCATGATTCATTATTGATGTACTCACCATTCTATTTTGTAATTGTCTTGGAGAGGTCTTATAGGGAGAAATACCCAGGGTTTGTGATGTAAACCATGGGGATACATGAATTCGAACGCTACTAATAGGGATGAGATTAGTTCTTCGCACTCGTGTGATGCAAGAGAAAAAGACCTAAGGTTTGTGTGATGCAAGAGAATAATACCTAGGGTTTTTGTGATGCAAGAGAAGAATACCTAGGGTTTGTGTGATGTACACCCTAGAGAAAGAATATAGAGCACTAGAGGAGTAGAATCAAATTCTTAGAGATTAGTGTGATGCTTAGCTTGGAGAAGAACTGAAGCTTATGTTGATTTACTCTTGATAAACCATTGCAACACTATCTAGAGGTCTTGGTTCTTTTGTGATGCAAGGATTTGTGGGATGAAAACCCTAGGATGGACAAGAAGCATGGTAGAAGAGAGTTCATTAGATCATTATATTTTGAAGATGAACTTGTCTCAATTCTCTGTACTTATATTTACACAAGGGAAGAAGGAATTAAGGTTTATGTGAGGGAAAAATTAGAGACTTGAAGTGCTAGGGTTGAAGTCCCTATGTGAGAAGGATATAGGGTTTGTGGCAAAGAAATCCTAGAGGAAACTTGGAGTGCTTTGCTTGGAGAGGTTGTCTGAGGCAAGATTGGAAAAATATTGAGGGTGGACTTCTTGGTATTTATTGTCGGCTTATGTATATATGACGTGTATTTTGTTGTTGAAACTTTGTTTAATTGTAGTGCTGATTTTCAACATATGTTTTCATGGTGATTTGAGTAGTTTCAAGCATTGGTTATGTATGATGATTTAACATAACCATGCACTGATTGTGTTCAATGACTTGACAAGAAAATTGAAGCTAAGTGTGTAGAGTCGTGGTTGTACCAAATCTAGTGTTTATAAGTAATATTCAAATTTGTTATATGTTGGGGATTGTGGCCTTAAGGTTGGAAACATAGTTCCCTTGAAGTACATTTGTTAATTGTTTGTTTTTAGCGTTACGTTATGTACTTCATTGGATATAAGTGAAATATTGATCCATAATTCTATCTATAAAAATTAAAAACATGCATCAAAAACAAGACTGGTACACAAGAATATAAAATGTTGCACAAATACAAGTACCCAGAGAATGAAAGAACACTGGAAGTGAGAAGTAAAATGACCATTCATTATTTTTTAGTGAGAAGGCACCCTTTTTATCAGATTGGGAAAAATTTGTTACAACGACAAAAAGAGACTTGCTACTTTATTTTCGACTGACAAGCACTATTTCTCTTTCTATTTAGTTAAACACCTAACATAAAAATCATGCTAATTATTTATTAGGAATTGCTCTGCTCAGCTAGACTAGTGAGGAAAATTTACAATAGAGACAACTACAGATGCCCTCTTTGGTGGCCCAATTCCTCCTTGTTTAGATACAAAAACGTCCCTGCTTTTGCCAACAAGTGAGGGGAAGAACACTACAATGTTGTTGGAGACATCCACTTGGACTGCATAGGTGTCTGGACCTTGCTGCCCACAAAGTAGGAAACATAGTGTTGCTGGGAAGTGTTGCAAGTCCAAGAGTCTAGAATGGTTTCTGTGAGTAGAGGAGGCTGGCAATCTGGTATATTGTCCACTGGATGATGTACCGTAACGGTTTCCTCAAGGAGTAGTGGCTTGAACAACTTGAGATTGTTGATGTTGAGCATATCATGGATTCCAATCTATGGTGGCAAGTCCAGGCGATATAAATTCTCACCAATTCTTTTGATCATGGTGTATGGACCATAACACAAAGAGTGGAGCTTATAATGTTTTACTCGAAATCGATGCTTGTCTAGTGATAGCCATACTTGATCGCCAGGCTAAAAAACCAATGGTGTGCACTGTTTATCATGCCTCTGCTTGATATGCTCCTATGTTGCTTGTAATGCCTTTGCTACCTAGGAATGTCAATGTGCAATGTTGTGGATGAAAATCTGTGCTGATTGTTGCTTTTGTTGTTGTCATGCAGACCCCGGGGATGCAAGAGTGAGTGGTAACTTTGAGGCTGCACTTGACTGAAATCCTAGACAAACCTCGAAGGGTGAGAAACGTGTGGAGGAGTGGGTGGCCCTACTATAACTATGCTGAATGATGTGCATATAAGAGTTCCACTGCTTGTTTTTGGAAAAGTAGCTGCGAAGAGAGTGGACTAGAGTGCGGTTGACAACCTCTGTTTGGCTGTCAGTTTGTGGGTGAAATGCAATGGATAAATGGAGTTGGCATTCGAGCGAAGACCATATATTACTCTAAAAGGTACCGAGGAAGTAGGAGTCCTGATACAAAATGATACTACTGGGTAAGAAAAAATGGGGCCACACATGGTGGAAAAAGAGGTTAGTAGTTTGCACAATAGTTGTAGTTTTATGACAAGGAAGAAACAAATCCATATTTGAGAATCGATAAAATACTACCCAAATAGAATCATACTTGCGAAATGTGGTAGGGAGAGCACTCAAAAATTCCATGGAAATGGATTCCCATGGACGAGAAGGAATTGGTAGAGGTTGGTAGAGACCATGGAGACAGTTAGATGGATTACTTTGTGAACAGAGGGAGCAAGTACGAATGGATTTTTTTGAAATGCCCACTGCAAGAAGAGGCGTGTGCTTCTCGGATTAGAATGAGATGGTCTTCAGTCTGCGACACACATAACTGATTGAGTTTGTAGAGCCACCCTTCACAGATGGTGTAGTCAAGAAATGGAGTCTGGTTGATGATTGTATATAGCTGCAAATCACACCATACTTCTCTAAAACATGGATCTGTAACATACATTTCCTTCCATGCATCATAAGATGCACATCACACTTCTAAAATGTGCATAAATTGCATTGGGGGTAAACTTAACAAGTCTGCCATCTTATTGGAGGTCCCCTTCTTATATTTAATAAACATGTGAAACTGTTGAAGATACACTGCCCACTTTAAATGACGTTGTTCCCACATCTTACTCTGGGAATTGATGAATATCAACTAATGGTTGTCGATATGTAGGATGGTCTCTTTAACTAGAATGTGGTGGTGCCATTGCTTGAGTGCATGTACCAAGCTATAGAATTCATTGTCATACGTTCCGTAGTTGACTTTGGATTTAGTAAGAGTCTCAAAGTGATACACTACCAGATGACCTCCCTGTTTAAGTACAACCCTAATGGCGAATTGAGAGGTGGTTGTCTCGATCTCAAAGGGTTGATTCGTGTCCGACAGTCTCAAAATAAGGTCTAAACACGATGTTGTCTTCAATCTCATAAAATTATCCTCAACCTTTGGAGTCCACCATAAATTTACTTGATGTGACAACTGATATAGAGGTGGAGCCATCTATGAGAAGTGGGAATCAAATTTTCTGTAGAAATTGATGCCCCCCATGAAACTTTTGAGGTCATGCATGTTGGAGGGTGCTGCCCATTTCTCCAAATCCTTCACCCTCGAGGGATTTGGGCACACATCTTGGGTATCCACTATGAAGCCCAAGTACTGGACAAAAGTCTATCCAAAGAAGGAATTATTTTCTTTCACCTGCAACTTATGCTCATACAATAATTAACAGGGATGCACATGGCAACGATGAAGGGTTGATGTGGCCAGATTCCAGAAGCTGGCCATTTTGGAGTTCAATTTTAGAAGCATCTTGAGGTGTGAGGTGATAGGAAGGGGCGTTGGGTAAGGATGCGCATAGTATGAGGTTAATGGAATGTTGTATATGTGTTATATTATTTGCATTTTTGGGTGGTCCTCGATTTTTGTGTCCATTTATGGGTGGTTTTTCGGCACATGGTTTTTCACCAATGGTTTTCTATTTCTGGTTAAGGAATTAAGGTTGTTGACTAATTGTATTGTAAACAATGGGAATTAGGGTTTTGGATGCCGCTGGCTCCTATATGTATATTGTATTGTAAACAATGTATGTAGTGAATGAATATATAATATGCTGGTTTTCCCAGTTTGGGTTTCCAGGGAAACAATATTTGTGTAATGTGTGTATTTTTCATTGTATATTTTTTGTTCTTTTATTGAAGATCTGTTTGCAGTAAAATATTGTACAAGGTTTAAATCTACATTTGGTACTAGAGCAATTATTAGCTTCAGGGGATGCCTTTGTGGTTAGGGGTTTGGCTTGGGACTGTGATAAGCCTTATTATAGTGGGAGATCTGCGGTCTTGATTCTTCAGGTGAAGAGAAATGGTGAGCAGTTCAAAAATAGAGATCTAGAAATTTAATGGGAAAAGTTTTGAGCTGTGGAAGCTCAAGATGGAAGATCTTTTGGTAGATAGAGATCAGTGGGTCATGGTGGATCCAAGTACTGCACCTACAGGAACGTAAAAAAATGAATGGAAAAAGTTGGATTGGAAGGCGAGGAGCACAATCCGATTGTGTCTCTCAGATTTAGTATTATTGAATGTGTCAGGGGAAGCTACATCCAAGGAGTTATGGGATAAGTTGGGGAACTTGTATCAGTCTAAGCCCCTGGTAAATAAATTGTTCCTATGGAAAAAACTGCATAACCTAAGGATGAGAGATGGAGACTCGGTGACTGAGCATCTAAACGCCTTCAACACTGTGGTAAGTCAATTGTTATCTATTGAGATTAAAATTTTAGATGAAGATAAGTGTATCAATTTACTATGCTCTTTACCAGAATTGTTGGATAGTTTGGTTGTGGCTATATGTAGTAATACAACTACCTTGAGTTTCGATGATGTGGTCTCATCCTTGTTATTAGAGGAGATGAGATGAAAGAACATGGAATGACAGAGCACATATGCATTATTTGCAAGAGGACTCTCCCATGATAGAAATAGATCTAAGTCCTCAAGTGGGAGATCTAAGTCTAAGGCTATATCTAAATCTCTTGGAAAGTTTGTAAAGATATGCTGGAGATGTGGAAAAGAAGGGCACTTCAAGAAGCAATGTAGATCCAAAAGCATTAAGAAAGTGAAGGGATCTGAAGGTGCTCCCTCTACAGAAGAAAAGACCTCCAAGGAAGAAGGAGAGGATGTGTACTTGGCTTCTTCAACCACACATGCAGATCACGAGGCATGGTTGGTTGACTCAGGTGCATCCTTTCATATGACTCCCCACAGGGAGTAGTTTTGTGAATATGAAAGGTATGATGTAGGTAATGTTTTCTTAGGTGATGACTCGACAACTAGAATCATATGACGAGGAAAATTCAAGTTGAGGCTCATAGATGGAAGGATTATAACACTGCTTGGTGTTTTGCACATCCCAAGATTGCCATAGATTTTATTTCTGTAAGCAAAATGGATGATGTAGGGGTAAAAATGGTATTTGAAAAAGAAACCTGCAGGATGGTTTGAGGAGCAATGGTGCTGTTGAAGGGAGTTTAGATTGGAACTTTGTATAAGCTGCAATGAAGCACTATTAGTGATGGGTGTAATAGTTCCATTGTTCCTGAAATTGGAGTAGAAGAAGAAAAAACTCCTACAGTCTCTAGAGAAAAGGTTATGCTGTGGCATCAAAGACCGGGGCATATCGGAGAGAAGGGTATTTGAATACTACATGGTAAAGGTATGGTTGAAGGTATGTCTAACTGCTCTCTAGATTTTGATTTCTATGAACATTGTGTATATGGGAAGCAAAATTGAGTAAGATTCCCCTTTAGTGCAACGAGGGCATACATATTTTTACAGCTAGTTCAGAGTGATGTGTTTGGACCTGTGTCGGTTCCATCATTGGGAAAATCTGTGTACTATATCTCATTAATAGATGACTTCTCGAGGAATACTTGGATATATTTTCTTAGGAAGAAATATACAGGTTTAAAGAGTTTAAGGCTCTTGTTGAAAATTAAACAAAGAAAATAATTAAGGTGCTGAGGACAGATAACGGTGGAGAGTTCCGCGGAACTGAATTTGAAGAATTCTGTAAGAAGTGTGGTATAGAAAGGAAGAAGACTACTACATATACACCTCAACAAAGTGGAGTTGCAGAAAGGATGAATATGACGTTGATGGAAAAATCAAGGTGCATGGTCAATGGTCCTGGGTTAGGGCAAGAATTTTGGGCAGAGGTAGTGGGTACTGCATGTTACCTGGTCATTAGATCACCCTCGTTAGCATTGGATGGAATTACTCCACAAGAGGTATGGACTGGTAAGAAACCTTCTCTCACACATCTCAAGGTATTTGGCTGTGAGGCCTATGTTCATGTTCCAAAGGAAAACAAGAGTAAGCTAGATAAGAAGGCTGAAAAGTGTATCTTTATTGGGTATAAAGTTGGTCTTAAAGGTTATAAGATTTGGAACCTAGAAACTAAGAAGGTTTTGTATAGTCGAGATGTGGTATTTAGAGAAATGAAGGATGTTGTCAAATAGGAATTCCTAAACAAAGTTACCAACTTAATGAGAACTGTGACCATTGCAAAGGTTTAATATGCAGGAATGTAAACTGGTCAGGATCCCTATTCCTGTAGGTGTTAAATCATATGCGGATCAATGTCCCAAGACACATGAAGAGGAGGACATGTCTCATGTTCCATATGCGAGTGCAGTTGGCAGTTTGATGTATGCAATGGTTTGTACTAGACCGGACATTGCACATGTAGTGGGAGTTTTGAGCAGGTATATGTCAAAACCAGGGAAGGAGCATTAGACAACAATAAAGAGAGTTTTCAGGGATTTGCGCGGCACTACTAGCTACGGATTGTGCTACCAAGGAAGACCATGATTGGATAGAGTATTGGACATGCTTGGCTTTGTAGATGTATACTGGGTTGGAGATCTGGATTGTAGGATATCTAAAAGTGGGTATGTGTTTAACTTGTTTGGAGGAGTAACCAATTGGATGAGCAAAAGACAGTCTGTAGTGGCACTTTCACTACAAAAGATGAATACATGGAAACCACTCATGCAAGAAAGGAAGAAATATGGTTACAAAGACTATGTTAAGGTATTGGGTTGGTACAACAGGATGTACGGATAGATTGTGACAGTTAGAGTGCAGTTTTTCTGGTGAAGAGCCTGACTTATCATTCAAAGACAAAGAATATTGATGTTCAATATCACTTTCTGAGAGACATGGTTGAAGAAAAAAAGGTGTTGCTGATGAAGGTGGACACTTTTAAGAATGTTGCAGATTCATTAACAAAATCTGTGAGCACTGAGAAGTTCTCTTGGTGTAGAGGATATATGGGCATTGCTACCCTAGATTATTGACTATGTAACCCTGCAACCCCCTATATGCAAAGAAAACAACAAGTGGGAGAATGTTGGATATGTGTTATATTCTTTGCATGACTAGAAAAAGTGTCTACATTGTGTCGGGAACGCATGGGGGTAAGAGAGTTGGGGGGTAGTGCCCCCTAATTTTTTTTCCTTGATTTTCGTGTCCATTTTTGGGAGGTCCTCGATTTTCGTGTCCATTTATGGGCGGTTTTTCGGCATGTGGTTTTTTTCCCAACAGGTTTATATTTCTGATTAAGGAATTATTGTTGTTGACTAATCCACGTCATTGGATTAGGGTTTTGGATGCTTCTGGATCCTATATGTATATTGTATTGTAAACAATGTATGAAGTGAATGAATATAGAATATGCTGGTTTTCCTAGTTTGGGTTTCTAGGGGAAAAATATTTGTGTAATGTGTGTATTTTCCATTGTATCTTTTTTGTTCTTTTATTGAAGATCTGTTTGCAATAAAATATTGTACAAGGTTAAAATCTACATGGAATGCTCAATAGAGCGAGACGGGGGTAATCTTGTGGGCTGTGTGAAAGCATTGGGAAATTCGTCGAGCAAGGGGAGCATGTATGGAGGTATAGGAATGGACAAATTATCAGGTTTAACATGGAACACTAAGCACAAGGAGACACATTTATTGATACCGACTTTCTTAATGACTGCTTTGTCGGTAAGTGACAAAGTGGGTTTGGGAGCAGATGCTGTGAGAACATAAGTGTGTCCGTCCAATTGCAGATGATATTGGTGGGAGTTGGCATGGTATATAATGTGTCGACCTTGTTGGTAGGGGAGGTTGAGTAATAAGTCAGCACAATCAAGAGGGGAGACATCACATGTGACTGTATCACGAAATGGACCAATGGCGAAGGTGACCACACAACACTTAGAAATTGTGAGGCGAGGGTCGCCCTTTTGTACCCAACCAAGTTAGTATGGGGTTGGGTGCGAAGTAGTGGGTATTTGAAGGCATTGTACCAAGTCCCGTGAGACGAGGTTCTTTTGGCTACCATTTTCCATAATGAGGGTGGCCAATTCATGTTTGATCTATAAGTTATGGGTGAAGAGAGGAATAGTAGATGTGCCTGGTTCATTGGTGGTCATTAATTAAAATGAGGGATGGATCTGCTTCAGTAGGGTTGTAAAGGGAAACCACTTTAGGATTTGCAGGGGATTCAATCGAAGCTATCTCGACAAACAAAGTTTTTTTGGTGCGTGACAGTCGAAAAAAGAGTGTGAATTGGTCTTATGGAAAGAACACTAGGGCACATTACGGGATGAGGCAGGAGAGGACTGTGGGCCAACTGATGGAAGAGTAGGAGAATTAGCAGGATTGGATGGTCCGACTCGAGCTTGAGGAGAACAGAGTTGAGGTACCACCTTACATTCCATGACCAAGGACCGAAGAAAAGCCTTGTCTAAGGAAGGACTTCCGAACATATCTACTTCATGATAGATGCTTAACAATAATCCATAATCGAACTTGACAATCAATACCTCTTCTGGATTGGTGATGTGGAGCTGGATCTGCAATTTGCAGAAGATGTCTATGTATCCATGGAAGGACTGAATGGTAAGTTGTCAGAGCTGCAACCATCTGGTGAGGAGGTTCTAGCGATAGATCGATGGGTAGAAGCGCTCTCTTAGATCCTTGCAGAATCCATCCAATGTCCTAATGTGTGATGTTGGTTTCTTGACCGGGTCGCCTTTGTCCATGATGCAAGAATAATTCTCCAGCTGAGTGTCCCACCATGTTTGTGCAATTCCCTTGAGTTGCAGACTAACGATTTGAAGTTTCATGCCTTCTGTCATCTTAGGACATGTACGAAAGTATGTGGAAACACTGCGAAGCCAAGAATCAACATTTTCGCCATTCATTTGGCCCACAAACTTTGGTAATTGGAAGCGCGTATCAAGTTGCATGGGCATTGGAACTCTGCACTGTTGCAGACGAAGTAGCTCTTGAAGATCCATCGTTAAATCATGAATTGGATTTGTGGACTTGGATGTAGAATCCTCTGTGGACGACTCTCTTCACGACAACATAATTTTCATACACCATGGATGTTGATCTGTCACTGGATGTTGCACTGAGAATTGTTGAACCCTTGAGTACACTAAGAAGGCACCTGGTACCCTAAGGTGAGCGTACTGGAAGTCCTGAGAAGGACGTTTATCTCTGAGAAAAAAAATTGTTGAATGACCTCTCTTATGAATTCCGTGTCTGAGAAAAAACTGGCTTGGATCTAGGCTCTGATACCAATTGATCCACAATTCTATCTGTAAAAATTAAAAACATGCAACAACAACAAGAAACTTACTAGTTTATTTCTGATTGACAAGCATTGTTTCGCTTTCTATTTAGTTAACTACCTAACAAAAAACTCATGCTAATTCTTTATTAGGAACTACTTTGCTCAGCTGGACTGGCGAGGGCAGTTTACAATAGAAACAACTACTGACACCCTCTTTGGTGGCCCACATATATATGTTGTTGTAATTTATATTTCATATATATATTTCGTTGGATAAAATTGAAATATATGTTGCAGTAATTTATGTTTCAGATTTAGCGATGATGCTAAAAAGTTCACATGAAATATAGATCCAAGAAACCTCAAGTAAATGAGTTGTAATTCCCGAATTTACTTTAAGCATGGATTTTTGAAATTTCCACACAATGATCTAGATTGCACTTATATCGGACAACCATGTAGACCTTGGGTTTGATATTAGTGCCAACATTTGGTTTCATCACTGAGACTTAAATTATATGTGCGAGGTTGCAGTGAGTTGTGGAGATCGACTAAAGTGTGGATTCAAAGATTATTTATTTATTAGGCAGACTTCTTTACTTGCCAATAAGCTAAATTGTTGGGATTTAGTGTCAGAGACATTTGATAATTCTTTCATCTTTTCCAAAGAGTGAAGCCTTTTGCCAAAGAGTGAGGCCTTCTGGGTGGAGCTTTCTGTGGTGTTGTAGGAATGGTTTAAGTGCTTTGCTAAGCTCAATACATCTAAGTGGAAGATTAAGGTAATTGTAATTTGTTGGACGAAGTGTTGCATTAATAAATAGATGTCAAGGATATGATCATATTATCATATGCCGACATGCATTGTTGTTTTATGGTTTGAGCACATGCTTGAAGGATGTATCCTTGAGTTTGTAGTGAAAAGGTTTTAGTCACTTCTCTAAGGGACCTATGGGAACATGGAAAAATTTCATTCTAGTGTGGGTGAAGTTGTTGTTGGTGGAGCAAGGGTTGTTTCCTTCTGAGCTCATCAAGATGGTAGCTTTGAGGTGGAACTCGGTGGAAGTCCATTGAGTTGATAGGTTGAAGTGAAAATAATTGAGTTATTTAAGGATATATCTTAATGGTGGAATTCCGTGGAACTAGGTTGAGTTGATGAGTTTAAGTGATGAAATTCAAATAATTGAAAGAAGGACAAAGCAAGTTATGATAAAGAGTAAGCAAGATGGTTGCGTTGAAAAAGTGTTAGCTCTTAGGAAAGCATTTCATAAGAATTGTGATGCACATGAGGCTATGGCGTGCATGTGTGAAGAATAAGACTACCTATGTCACAGCGGAAAATGTTGAGTAGGATTGTTGATCCAGCAAAAGGATCACTCTTTATGCATATTCATGTTGGCGAAATTGCCATTTTGTTGGAAGTAAGTGATTGTGGTAACTACACAAAATAAAGATTCGATCAAAGTTATAATGCTTTGTCATTTTTGGACTATTTGTTTGGGGTTGATTAGAAATTTTACATATATATATATATATATGATTGTTTAGGCTGTACATAAAATAACATATTTATGATTATGTAATTAAATAATGAGATTAATGATTTTGTAATTAAATTATGAGATGAATGATATGTTTATGATATCATAACTAAATTATGAGATTAATGATTTTGTAATTAAATTATGATATGTGAGTTGTAATTACAAGTTGAGTGTTGGTATGCACTGGGGTCCAAGGTTGAAAGTAGTAAAAAAGTTAATGAATTCATTGATATATACTAAAGGTTCAAAGTTTAAATTAGTAAAAGAATTAATAAATACATTTTTACACATTAAAAATTTAAGATGATGATGATGATGATTAACGTCTACTAAGATTTAATTGGTCTATCAGACTTTAAGAGGATAAGTGATTACTTGTGATTCTTTAGAATTTTGTTTTTGTGCTTGAAAAGCATTAAGAGAAGTTTTCCAAGATCACCATACTTTTGTCGAGTTAAGAGGTTAGGAAGGTTGGTAGTGTGATCAATATTTTGAAAATGAGATCTAATATGGGTATACACTGGACAATCTAAGAGAAAGTGTTTTTCATCTTCAACCTTCTTAGTGTCACAAAGGTGACACACTCTTTCATCCCATGGCGTTTTAGGAATTGACCAATGCCCAATTTCACTATGGAGCTCGTGAGAATTTGTTCTTATCTTTATAATATCTTTATAAAGATTATAATATATTTATAATAACATTTTTACATATTAAAAATTAAAAATTAAAATATCTCTATAATAATTTAATGTTATTTTAATATAATATTAATATCAATTTGAAGGTTCAAATTTTAATTTGATAAAAAAATAATGAATACATTTATACATATTAAAAGTTTAAAATTAGAATATATTTTTTTAAGTTATTTCAATAAGTAATTATATTTTGAAAGTTTAAAATTAAAATATTTTAATAATATTAATATTAAGTTATTTTAATAAGTTTTTATTTTTTCATTTTTAATTTAGGCGAAGTATTAATTTATGTTATTTTAATAGATTGATTTTGGAGATTCAAGTGAATAAAAAATTAATGAATATATTAATTAGGTTGAAACATTACTATAATTATGTCAAAGGTGTTCTTTTAAGGGGTGGTTTTTTTTCGACTTTTCGTCGTCTATCCATATCCATTTGTAACTCGCCACATGTCTTTGTTAATATTCCACATGTACTTTGTCTTCCACTGCGTCAACGCCATGTTATTGCCTTCACCTATACGCTGCCTTCACCCATATGCCGCATCAGGGTTTTAGCAGGATCAGATAAGGGGAAACAAACAATTTTGTGGAGTAATTTTGGCGAGCGTCTAATTGCAATATCAGATAAGGAGAAATGGATAGTTCTATGGAAATGAACATTCATCCACATTCTTCAGGTATGTTACTGACTGCATTTCATTTTGTTTCATTCCTTTTTTTCAATATTTTCTCTATTTTCTTTTTTGGTTTCCTTTCTGGTTCTTCAGTGCGATCTCCATAGAGAATGATAGTTTTTTGTGCTTCAATTTCACAGGTTTTGATACAGGCTTAGACAAAAAAATCCCCTTCTAGTAGATTGTCTCTAGACTGAATGTGTGGTGCAATTAAAACGTTAGTTTCTAAGACACGAAGAATGGTTGTATGCACAGTGAATGAATGAAGAATATCACCAAAAGAATGATTTTCTCCATCGTAAATGTTTACCAAAGCCAGACAATTCTCATGGGATAGAAACACCAAAAACAATTGCCAAGTAGGCTTCCCACATTTGAATTCCCCATCTTGCTGTTGAAGACTCCTAAGCTCTTCGTCACCAATGAAATCCCTATTCATTTATTTTTTAGAATACTTTCTCAACACTTCATCCCTGATTACATCCTTGTTCATTTCTTCCTCACAAGCCTTCTTAAGCATTTTGTCGCCAATCAAATTCCTATTGATTTATTTCTTGGAAACCTTTCTTTCAACCCCATTTTGTATATGGTTGTTTTATGTTCTATCCCTTTTCTTCTTACCTGAAAACCCAGAAAGAAAAACACCAGTAGGAACAAACCTTTTCAACTTTGAGTACTTGTCCTTGTGAAAAACCTTAGTTACAAGAATCCTCATATTACTAGAGCTCGTTTTTTCCCAGGATGCTCAATAATAGAGTAATCGAGTAATCCAATGTAAGTAAATCCAAATTTTCGTTGGGTGGATCTAGATCAGTCCACTGCGCGCCACAAGCTTTACAAACAAAGCATTCCCATCAATGTACTCCAACTCTAGAATCACTTCTGCGCAACTACTGCATTCGGTTTGACTAACAGAAGGATGAGGAATAGTTGGTCAAATTAGGGAAAAGGGCATGCGTTCTAACCCCATAATAGTAGTATATACATAGCAGGGATGATTTTAAGGATGGAAATTTATTTTAAAATGTAGAAATATTGGTGAATCTTACTAATCCTTCATATGTCAACTATAAATGTTTGGCGTTTTTTTTGTAAAAATATTCAAATTTCCAAGTATTTTATATAGTTTTTATAAAATTTTGGCAATTTTTAAGGTAAAATAATTTTATCCTATAGAATTTGGGCGAATCATTTTTAAAATAGCGAATCTCAGTTTTTGAAAAACCATGGAAAATTAGCCCATGAGCGAAATTTAGCCCCTAAAATCATCCCTATAGAGGTGAAACCCCACCACATTCTTATAAAGGCGTCAAGAATTGTTTGCTCACTTATTTCATGATCACGTCTACAACCCAACGAAGAAACTGAAACCGAGGGCTCTTTTGTAGCCTCATATAGTTCTACCAATCAAGTACACTATAATTTTGTCTCTTCGATATTCTCCAAGGTTATAACCCAGTTTAAGACTAAAACCCTCTTCGACAATCAAATTCTTCTTCTTTGTCTAGTAGCTACACGTTGATTCCCTTCACTCACTGTTCTATTTGACCTAGCCTTCACTGTGTTAGAAGCACTTTCATTTTGCTATGGCTGCCTCTCACTTCTGGATTAGCCTCCTTTACAAGAGAGTCATTGAATAATTCACAGACCCTTGTGAGCCTCTCATTGATTAGGGGCAATTTCTTTTTATATTTTTTTCTCCCAATAATTTTTTGGTCGGTCCATATAATTCCTCTTATTTTGCAGCTTTGGATGTGGTGCATTTGCTAACTCATTTACTCATTGTGTATATTTCCTACCTATGTACTGGGTTGTCTACGCTTATTTAACTTTTGAGTTGCTATTTTTTTCTAACGATTTTTAGTTTTTGTTATCTACAGATTTAGATTTTGAGTAATGGTGACCTTGTGCTGTGGTTGGTTCTTTGATTTAATTAATTTAACAAGTGGATTTCATATTTGTTAGTTTTTTTTTTTGTATATAGGGGAATCAGTAACTATGACGGTATCTGGCTTGCGTGACATGAGGTTGAATCCCGTCGGTTGCCTTATAACCCCTAGGGAAAACCACACCGTCCACAATCCTGGCCTCCAGATAAGATGAGGTTTGAAATCGTGACCTGCTTAGCAACACGAATGCCTTAACAACACGTCCGCTAGCCACTAGACCGCACCCATGCAGGCTTAAAATTGAAGGACATGGGGGTGGGCTTTGATCCACTTATGTGTGCACAGGTCACGATACCATTTAATATAGTATCTATGGGTGCAACCACATGTTCGACCACTACCTCAAGGTGCCCTTATGGCTTCAAGTGAATTGAACCTTGCTCAATGGTGAAAAACTCCTCGCTTTCCACCATTGGATCCAATCCCTTTGGGCTCATATTTGTTAGTTAATATGTAACTTCGATTAATCCCTAAAACATTTGAATTTGTACTTTTTTTGTGAGATGGTGGTTTCACTAGCCACTGAGCACAAATTCCTCCAACCATAAAGTGAAAACATGCTGGAGCAAGATATAATGATTATAGTTCCAAATTCAATTCAATATGTAGCTTGCGGAATTAAATTTCATACTTTTAGTTTGGCACAATGTTGATCATTCTTTTGAAAGTTTCTGGACCTTGTCTCCCTTATCAAATATGACTGATATTAGCTGAAATTAAGAATGTCTGTTTTGATTCAATTAGATTTAAATATTGGTAACACTTAGAAGAGCAATTCATGTTTTCAATATTGAATTGCTTTTAGATTGAAATTTTGTTATATGGATTCTACATTGGAGGTGCTACCTCTCATTAAAGATATGGCTGAGGAATATGATTGTGTATGTTGAAGAGAGCTAGTGGATAGTGGGTGTGATTATTTGTTGGGCTTCTTCTTAGTAACAATTTGTGTTTTAATTTTTCCTCCCTACATTAAATTTTCTAGGTTTCATTTTCTGGTGCATTTTCTTTTGTCTCGATGGATTTAATGATTGGGGCTTTTTAGACCCACTCAATATTTATTGTAATCTACTCCTATTTTTTCTTGAATATTTATTTATTTATCTATTTATTTGATGGTGAAACTATTCGTTTAAACTATATATTGATGTTTACTTTCAACATGTTGCAGTGATATACTCATGGTTCTTTGGTTGATTTATTATCCGTTTGAATAATTTTTTTTTATATTAAGATTGTATAAAAAGCCTGCCAAAATCAGAAATTATAATATCGTTGCTTTGTTTCAGACTGTAAACACTGAACTGCCCTGAAGGGAAACCTGTTCAGCTAGTCCAGAAACCAAGTCTTAAATTACCAGTCATGACAAGTCTTAAAAAAAAAATTACAGCCCCATATGGGTGACTAGCTTAACCTTTCTTCTAACATTGACATAAGTTGAAACAGACAAAATATGACTATAGGACCTACGTTGTAAAATAAAAGTTAGACATCCTGCTAACCTAGCAAAGAGACACCTGTGTCACATGGTAGGCTTGTAGTGTGGCCACGTATCCATGGAGGTGGCGCTGGGCGTTGGGTCCCCGAGTGGTGCTTCTTCCTCCTTGACTGGTGTCATGTCTTCCTCTGTAGTCCCATGTGGAGCTGGTGCCAGAATTGGTGGCTCAACCTCTGTTGCATTTGCTTCTCCAGTTGAAGGGTGGAAAACACCTTACAATGATGAGAGCATTTGCAGGAATTGCGTCGCCTTCCCGTCCAAGATCTCCATTCGAAACTGTAGGTCGTCCAGGTCTCATCGTAGCTCAAAGACTAGGCTTGGTAGCATTGCAAGGCCTTCTTGCAATTTAGATGCAGCGTCGACGCAAGAGTGAGGCCATTGTTGAGAGCAATGACTGGCTTGATATCCATCACTTTGAGTTTGGGCGCAGTGTGGTTGGGCCGGGGGAGATTGGGTTGGCGTGTACGCAGGCGAATTGGGAGGAGCGACTAGGATTGACTGTGAAGCAGAGGCCAAATCTTCGAGGGGACCTGGGTTAAATCCCAAAGAATTCCCGGAGAGATCAAACCACTCCAGCTTGCATGCAAAAGGCAAGGAGAGGGGTGGGAGGTTGCTGAGGTTGTGGCTTGACTATGACAAGGAGGATGACGAGGAGGGAGAGGAGGGTGAAGAGTTGTGGGAGGGTGCATGCGGGGGGCGGATAGCCAGACATGGTTGACTGGGCTGCCATGCCGTGCCTCGCTTGGATTTCCTCCTCTGTCTCAGCATGTATGAGACACAGTGGGGGATAAAACACAAAGGAGAGAAGGATGGGTGGCGCAGGAGCATCTGGGAGGAAAGTCGTCTCCTGGAGGGTTTGTCCACGAAAGAATGAAGCTGCCAATGCACCTGGTGCAATTCATAATACCAAAATCGATGGTGGAGGAAAAAACACACGCGCAGAGTAAATTCTTTTCCATGGCTCTGATCCATCGAAGGGACGGATAGCCAGAGCAAGGAACACTGAGATTAATGGTGCCTTGGCTCATGTGAGGTTGGTTTAAATGCATGACGGTGGCCGGAGGGGGAGGCACACGTCTGTCACGTGGATGATGCCACGGTGGTCGTCGTCTGTCCGATCATCTTGACATCTATTCTCCAATATCACCCCTTCCGGGGATTATCTGTTTGAATATTGCTAAGCCTCCTTCCCGCGAATTTATCATACAAGTACTCAACAACGCTTACATGTTCGGGCAACCTTACGTTGTTGATCACATTCTCCATCAAATTGACGAACTCCAAAAAAAATAACCTACAAGAAGCCATCATAAGTTGTTATGTGACAATGGTTAATAGGAATTCAAGAATTTTTAGTAGAGCTCCGAAGGGGAAATATTTTTTTTTAAATTTACAATACAATTATAATTATTTTTTTAATATTTATAATGCAGTTATAATTCATTTTTTTAATTAATGTTGAATATGAAACACATCATATTTAGTGATCTTATATTTTCAATACTCTGTGCACACAAATATTTGAACTTAAGTCAATACCACATAACGCTTGAGATGGACATTACTTTTTTTTTTTTTTTTTTCATTTTAAATAAATAGCTTATAATTTTTTTTATTTCAATGAATTCCCTACTACTTGTCAACTTGTCACTTAGTTCCCTAGATATTAATTGTTACTTATAACCATCTACTTACTATGTTATTAAATATTTATCAAAATTTTCTTAATTCCTAATTTAACAATATTTACTAGAACATGTATAAAAGATGATATTATATCTAAGCTTAATTCATAATTTAACAATTTAACAATATTTACTGGAACATGTATATAAATATGATATTATATATAATATCAAAAGCTTTCCTCATTGTTCTGTACATAAAGAATCCTACAATATATACAATGCAACATATCATCTCTTCTTTATTGAGGTTAATGCTATAGTAATGTCAAATTACTTAGGAAAGAAGAGCTTGCTTGTCCTTCAGATCAATTTCCCGTTAGAAGGTGAATTTCATGCTTTCAGGTAAGAATAATAAGCAAGAAACGTTTCTCACTGGAAATATTTGTGGGATGCACCCAACAAAAATGGATATCTTTGGACCCAAATAATTCATTCATAGACATAAATTTCCCAATAAAAATTTTCAAACAAACCCTCCCCTGATATTAAAGAACATTCATCTTTAATAAACTCTGCTAAATCAGTCGTGTCCAAAGCAATGCAAAGAACAAAACTATCAACATCGAGTGCTTCTTGAAAAACTTGTTATTTGTATTCATACTCATAGGATTCATGATATTGTCGAAGATCCTGAGCTCCCACGCAGTGAAAAATAAATCCTGCATTAATCTTGGGATGGATTCTATGCGGGCCATGAATGGAACCCAATGGACAATCTGCTTGTTTTGTATTAGCGAGACATTTGACAGTTTGCTTATTTTGTATTAGAGATACATTAGAGATAAGAAATGAATGATTTTTGGATTTTATTGGTAGAGTTGAATCGGACATGGGCAACCCATTTCCCCACATTTTGTTCGATCATCGATCTGGAACGATGAGATGAAATAAAATAATCGAAGAGCTTGTATGCCCATAAAGTGTTTTGATTGTAGGAGGTGAGTAGCTTGTTGGCACAATGTTGAATGGTAGCAAGCTAGGGTTTTGGATTGCGAGTGCGCTGCTTGAGATCACATATGTCCACCATTACTATCATCCTCTGCACCCATTTTCTTTCCTCCTCTTTGCATTGTCATTATGGGAGACTCTCTATATGAAGAGTAGGACATGGACATGGATGGATGGATGCATTATCTATGTTTTGTTTTCATCCCATAGTGGCAGAGCACAAGGACAATTGTGAAAATGAAGGGAAACTTGACTGGTTGATATTTGAAATAAAATATAAAGCCTTGGTCAAAAGTTTTTATTGTGTTTGGCAGGAATATTAGGGCGTTTGGTCGAATACATATGGATAGTTAAAATGAACTATGGGTTAGTCAACACATTATAGTTGGTGTACAATAGACAACATGGTTGGAGATATTTTGTTTTGAGTTTATTGCATTTTAATAACTTGTTTGAGGGCTCACATTTATAACGCCCAAGGTGTTCTTTTAAGGGGAAGGTTGTGCTACGATCGTCATCTGTCAAAGACCATATGGGAGCAAGCCAAGTGTTAGAGTTGCATAGCGTATATAAGCTTGTCACGTGTCCACTTAACAGAGAAGGTTGTCAAGGTATGACACAACTTAGCATATTCATTAAAAATTGTCTAATCACCTACCATATTATTAAAAATCTATCTTAGTATGTTTTTACAACGACATCACATGCAAGAACCATGTAAAATGTGTGAACTAGACAACCTATCAAGGTTTGTAATTCTTTAAAGTTCAATTAATTACATGACGATTTGATTGATAGCTTAGGTTCGGTTGGTAAACTCCCAATTTGTAGTCATTATGATATATGTTGGTTTACTTATTTTATTGAGAAGGTGAGTAATCCCTGGGTAATTTCGTGAAGATACATTTTAATTATCATTAACATTTTTATTTAAATAATATACAAATAACTAATGTCGTATATATAGGATTTGGGGGGAGATGAAAAACATGATTTGTGAAAACAACTACAACAATGACTAGAGGTCGGAGCTTGGACAAAATGACTAAAGTTATATTAGATTGCAATGGAAATTTACACGACATTGGATCCAAAACAAAAATCCAGAAGCTTCTTTTTAGTTGAGATTTCTCTTGGAGGTTTTCACTATGCCATGAATATGTTATAGATTATTCTTGTTGTTCATTGGCACACCAAATGTTTATAATTTTAGGTTTCTGTAAGAATATTTTGTGAATTATACTTACAATATTATTTTATATTTTCTTCAATCAATTCTAGCTCTTCTTGTTTTTTGTTTGTGTAGGTTAGTGTCGATATGAGGCTATAACTTTCATTTCAGCTTCTTATCTTTAGCATGTGATTGCATTAGTTTATTGATTGTTGTAAATAATTGAATTCACCTTGTAGTGAAAAGAGACGACTCTGTATTTATTTGGTAGCTCACTTTATATTTATTTGATAGCTCACTTTAGAGACCTTTATAATACATTGACAAAGATTCATAGATGTAAACTTTGTTTAAAGATCAAAAAATAAAATAAATCCATCTTGTATGGGGCCACATTTTATAAAAGTTTCCTTATGCTTGTATTTGATTTTAAGATTACATTGATTATATGCTTTTAGGATTATAGTTGCATTTTCAACTTAATTTACATAATTCATCATTATTTGTTATAAGTTGAATGGTATCCTATCCAATTTTTTCCATTTACCATGTATACATTTTAATCTCAAAATGCATTTAAATCTTCAAGATTGAAATATTATTTCATATACATGAACCTTATAGTGCCTAGGGATTTGGCTTCTACAAGATCATTTTTAAGTTTAAAAATATGTACATATATTGCCAATTTCTAAGAATGATGCTTATATATATGTGCTAAGAGATTCAACTACTTTTGTTAGATCCTCTTTACCTTAAAAATTAAATAAATTGATTGAGAATTTCTCAAAATTGCTAATGAGAAAAAAAGAATGGTGAAGTTGACTTCAATGCTCTTAAAAGTTATACTATAACATTCCATAAATAAAATAAAATTAATACTAACTCAACACTGATCCATTTTAAGTTTAATGCACATTTTGTTATATACAATTTAATTTTATAAAAATATATTAAATATTTATATCTCAAGTGAGTATCACCTACTAAGACATCTTACTTAGTGCTTCTATAGACAAATTGAATCGATAGTGATCAAGTTGGTCACATGATGCTAGGTTAGGCTTGGTTTATTTGATTTAAAAAACAAAATCTAAAAAAAACTCACAAACTACAATAGGGACTGATATAATTATTCAAGCCATGGCATGAGCAAAAGTGAAACCTAAAAACATATAACCTACAAACACATAATGGAGATTCAGACCTCTTGGAATAATGGAGATTAGGGCCAACAACCAGATTTGGTCAAGGACCAAGAGAAATGAGGATGAGATTCAAATGAAAGCAGGCCAACCAGATATTATTTAAAAATGAGAATATGATTTCTTTAATTTTTTTTTTTTTTTAATAAAAATAAAAAATTGTTATGTATACATTCATAAATCAATTATTACAATGCCTAACCATTTGAAAGATAGTTTTAATACATTATTCATGTACCCTTTTCAATGGCGTTCCCTTGGGTATGCTAGTAGTATTGCATAGCCCCATGTAAAAAGGCATGGAGTAAAACTAATGACATCAGTCATGCCAAGGATGATAAGCGTAAACAGTCAGCAAACCAATGCAATGCTAATATTAATTTTAGCTATTGAGCCACAAGGCCTCTGGATTAACAGAAATATTGACAGACGTACAGAGACAGCAAATCTTCGCCGTAGTTGTCTAATTAAGTTTTTACAAAGTTTTGGGTACGGGGTTTTGGGGATTAGTTAACCTTATCGACTGCATGTACAGAGTTTTATGGATTGGTAAACCTGCGTGTAACGTAACAGGACACTGCCCGTAGATGACTAACCATAACTGCCTCGTGTCTTCTAGAATTCCACTTGCCTCCTAGATCACCTGGAGTTCCTTAACAAATTGCTGATTGCAGCACACTGTCGCCCATTATCCATGAGCGTCCTCCTGAGTTTAACTCAAGTTCCTACTGCACAGTTCGCTTTCACGTTTGGCCTCCAACAGGATCCTCTTTCACATTCGACCTTCTACAGCTTGGCTCCAACAGTTCATCGCCCGGTCCCCTTTCAGATTCCGCCTCCAACATATCGAACATACGACACCCAACCTTCTCATCATGATTTGCATTTCTTTGCTTTCTGTGTGTGTAGCAAATTTGGTTTCTTTATATACTGTATTTCTATTTGCTCAAAACTGGATATATACTTGCTCAAACTGGATAGAAATCTGTAATGCAAAAGTTAAGAGATGAGATCAAATGATATCGAGACCTGGGACAATTTAATGATTCACAATTTTCCATAATGCAATTAGATGTGCCACAGGATTACGATCAGTGACTCGACATTGTGACGGGTTTTTTTCATTCAAGTTTGATTGCAGTTTTTAATAAGGAGAAGGCCCATCGGAATTTGTAAACTTAAATGACAAAATATCTTTAGCTTGGTGATCATAGACGCTCATAGTTGACCTAGGGCATTCTTCACAATCATCTCAATCTGTCAGAGATCTCTGTCCAAATGTATCTTGCCAAATCGCCTTTTGGACCAACCTTAAAGGTGAAGTTTTGTTGTCTTCAAATCTATATAAGCTTTCCATAAATTGATGATGAGCTGTGACTGGACCATGAACAATCCTTTTTACTTCTCTTGGAAAGTAACTCCTACTTGTTGTAGCTTCTGTAATTGGGCATGTTACTGAGTGGGTGTTAGAGTACTTCATATATATGGTCTTTTTATTATTGCATATTACACATTTGAATATGATGCCTATTTGAAGAGTGGAGTTTTTACCCAGTTAGGGGTTTTCTTCATTATAACCAGGTGTCTCTTGCTGTGCTGCTGGTTTTCTTGTACATTTTTCATGGCCGTTTTAGGGATACTATTTTCTGCAAATTCCTGCCTGTTAACATTTATATTTTTTAACAACTTCTGCATCCAATCTGTCGCTCCATTAGTTGTCTGTGAACAGTGGCATTCTAGAATCTTCTAGATAAAAACTACCATCTAGATGACTTTGGTCAACAGAACACCATCTAGAGAATTGGTCAATAAGAGTTTTTTTGACAAGATACACATTTTTGATCGAGCCCTCCAGGGTGTGGCTTGCACAAGAGCTGGAGACTATTCACCAATTTTGCAAGATACATCTGAATGAACCCCGACCAAAAGATTGAGAAAAACTATTATTGGTTCACATTATTCAATATATCCTCTCAAAAACACTACAACTTAATACAGATGAAGCTTGTTGATCAAGTTCAAAAGGATAGGGTACTTCAAGGCTGGAATCCATTACAATAATGTACTCATTAAGAGTTCAACATGTCACTTAAGGAAATTGAACTTGAGTAGAGTGGATAACAATTATTCCTTCCAACCACCCGAACTAATCCCAACTATATATATATACCTCTTGATCATTATCTCTATTACATTTGGAATGCTCCTGTTCATATCAGTAATAGATTATGCTCCTTTACTTGCTGAATAAGGAAGTTATTTTCTTTTAAATCTGGTTTCTAAAAGTGACCAAACTTCTACTCAGTAGATACTAAGCACTACAACTTAGGATAGATGAAGAGGCTGACAAAGTCCAGAAGGGTATCTCCCTCTTCCATTTTCTTATGGTTTGCTTTTCTTTTCCTTTGATGGCTTCAAAACAGAATCAGCTTGGATGCAATGCTCAAGTGGATAGACAATGTCTGATATAATATGACAACAATGTGCATGTATGTTAGGCATTGGCAATCTCTGCCTCCTGCTATGTATACACACCTCTTGATTATTATCTCCATCACTTTTGGAATTCTCATGTTCATATCCAGTAAAGATTGCGCTAGTTTACTTGCTGAAGTAAGGAATGCAAATATAGGTAAGAAAAGACAATACTGGCTCTTACCCATCAAAGTCATTAGGAATAAACAATTAGAAAAATAATTTCTATGGACTCAAGTTTGTTTCATCTGACAGAATAGCCCTTGTTTTGCATTTTTCTCGAAGTTAATAAGGAGAAGGCACTCGCAGTTTGTCCAATGCTCTGCAAATAGAATCACAAGAACATACCTTGTCAGAAAAGAGCATCCAAACTCCGAGAGAATGTCTTAAGCTTTTCCAACATAATATTACCACCTAAAAGTCTACAAGTCTAAGCATGAGAATTCCCATATTATGGGTCACTGAATCTCTAGTAGCAGAAAATTTCTTATTGGCCTTGGCCTAGTCCCTAGTTTAATCTCCGGCCCTACTTAATTTGATATCACGAAACTAGGAATTTGAGGAATTAAAGTAAAGGCGGGTAGGAAAGGCTTACACTTGCTTGCGCTGATTCATTATTTGACGCACGACTTGTGGAATTGTGCATAGACAATGGACTTGCCAGTCCTGATGTTGGTGATAAATCTTGCTGGCTACCAGTTCCTTGTGAAAATATACCTGAAAAACAACCAGGGAAGCAAACATAAACTTCTCCCACCGATCCAATTCTTCAGGCTGACATAGCAAAGTAAAAATAGGTCTTCCGTAATTTCAATCCTTATAGCAGATTTACCTAAAGATTTCAGCAGACTTGCAAAATCCTATTTCAAGCTATGACACTAGAGAATAACAATACCGCAGTGATATTAACTACTTAGAGTCGTGGTCCTATAAGCAATAAAGGCATTCATCTTTTAGTTCAAAGGAGACAATTGTGAAGCAAAAGAGCAGATACTACCTTGCGTGATTATAATAACACCGAACGAAAGTGTGACGAACAGGGCCCAAAACCTTGATTTCTCCGAAGAAGGCGTTACAAACTTGTGGCTTCTTGCTGATTTCATTCTTTCTAGCCTTGCTTTTCTTCGCAAAGATGTATCAGAAATACATTTCATATACCTTTCTCTGGAAACATCCCTGGCTCTTCTTGGAGGCCTTGGAGGTTTTTTCCAACCGGGTTTCAGGTTACAGTTTCCATTCCCGTCCTTAGCCTTCTCAGAACATCCAGAAAGGGTATCCATGCCTTTTGCCAAACCCATATCTTCAGACTGGTTTGCAACATCAGTAACAGTGGACTCCTTTACTGTGTTGTGATGAGATGAAAAACCCATCTCAGCATTTTTCTCTTGAACAGCCCCACATTGAATTACATTGTTCCCTGCGTGGTCATCTTCTGATCCATTAACTATTAATGTTAAGCTTAGCCTATCCCCTATTTTTCCAAAAAGCTTTTTGATCAACGCTAGGAATGGAGGAACCTCTGGTTCAGTGACCTTAATACCACTTTCTATATCATACCCAGTTGCCCCTTCTGATTTCAAGACAGGCCCATCTATATCTGAATACACAATGGGTATATTGACATTCTGTTGAACAGTAGCACTCAAATCCAGAGGCATAATGTACGCTTGTTTTGATTGCCTGCAGCTCTC
>JASDQU010819234.1:6176-28366 GCA_032191745.1 Picea mariana | reverse complement strand
CCTCTGGTTCAGTGACCTTAATACCACTTTCTATATCATACCCAGTTGCCCCTTCTGATTTCAAGACAGGCCCATCTATATCTGAATACACAATGGGTATATTGACATTCTGTTGAACAGTAGCACTCAAATCCAGAGGCATAATGTACGCTTGTTTTGATTGCCTGCAGCTCTCCAGCCCATTCATTTGCATTGCAGCAATGAGCCTAAAGGGTACCCAAAACAGTGTAAACTAAAGCAAAATCGCCATTCCTACCAATTGACAGCAACATAGTCTCCAAGTTCAGCAAAGGGGCATTCAACTTACCTCTAGATAACAGTCTTGAATGAAACCCAATGCTCTAAAGCACAGGAAAAACTCATGTGGGCACCGAGCTTCCCTTCTCCAGGTTGCTACCCAAATGTCAAATAGTTCTTGAGAATCAGCCTGAGATAGCCATTCTCATTGTACATTCCTTAATTAACAAGCTTTGTTGAAACCATTCCTGTAACTGCTCAGAGAAATTTTGAGCTTGATTGGCACAATAACATTAGTTCAATAAGATTTGAATGCTGAAAACTAAATTCTAAGAACTCTATATAAGTCAAGGGATCTCTGAGCTTGACAGGTGGAATGGAACAAATTTCTACACTGTGGATAACGTTCTGGTGTTCCAAATATAGAGTAACAGCTCGGTATAATCAGCTGTAATGTATTGCACCGTTTAAAATTCAAGATGTATGAATGCTTGTTTTGTGTTATTTTAAGGATTTTTTTCTTACAATTCCGTCCCTTCTGTAAATCGTTCGGCCTGGCAGGCTGGCATATTATCTTTATCCCAAAAAACATGTGCTTGACGTTAATGTTGTGAGATTCATGTGTCAACCGTGGTCGATTACAATAATTATAATCAAGAGCCATGCGTGTTTACAAACGAAGGCATTTTGTATTTGAGATGAAAAAGTTTATTGTAAAAGTTTTATTACAGTAGGGTTTTTGGAAGCGTTGAATCCGTTGATGCATTCAAAGGTTTTTTAAGCGTTGAATTCGTTTATACTTTCAAAAATATAATATATTAGATTTTATTTTTTCAAAAAATTAAAAATTAATATGTTGAATTTATTTATATATATTTAAAAATATAATTTAAATAATAAAAAATAATAATTTCACTAAAATAAAAATTCAAAAATCAAATATTTAGACAACTTCCAACAAAATTATTTATGTGAAGCTTACATGTATTGAAACACAATCCATCAAATGAAATGTAATGAATTTAATCGATGTTTTTTCCACCAAACAAAAAAAATTACAAATATTTTGTTAAACAATTTTTTAATTTAATAATTGTTAATACTGTTTTCAATTTTGGTTTCATGTTATAATTTTTGTTGGTGAGATATTTTGATACATAAATGCATATTTATATTTAATTGTATCTTATAAATCAAGAATATCATTATTTATATATGGTTTTATAAACAAACTATTTTTATAAAAAATGTTATATCTCTTTACATTAATTAAAATCAAAAGCTATACGTGTTTATAAATGGAGACCACTTGTATTTTGTATTTGAGCTGAACAATATTCTTTATGTGAGGCTTGCATGTAGGTGAAGCCAATCCATCACTCTAAAGCTCTCACACATGGGTGCACGTTTTCCCACTAAACAAAAAAATTTAAATGTATTTTTACGTTTTCTCACTCTAAAAAAATTAAATGTATTTTTATTAATTAATTAATTAATTTATTTATTTATCATAAATGTTATTTATTTATTTATTTTGGGATTATGTTATGCATTTTTGTAGGTGACATATTTTGATACATTAAAAGCGAATTTATATTTAAGCTAGGAGATAGAAGTGAGTATATTTTAGAACTCAATAAGGATGAGATGCATAATGTTTATATATTTAATTGAGAACAGAGAAGTGAGTGTATTTTAGAATTCAATAAGGATGAGATGCATAATGTTTATATATGTTATGTATGGTTTTGTGTATCATATGATAAATTATATTTTAATGAAAAATTATTGAAAAGTTTATTTGTTTATGTTTTTTAAAGGAATATTATGTTTTTTGAAAGGAATATTAACGGTAAAATTGTTAAATTTTCCACAAAAGATGTTGAAAACAAGAAGAATTATGGGTAATTTGTTGATACTCGTAGAATTTTGTGTGTATGTACTAAAAATTCATGAAGCTATAATAAATTTAAGAAAAAGGCTCGTGACAACATGCAAAAATATGTTAAAAAACTCAATAATGCAAACCACTGAAGTGGTGACTCTCATAAGACCTAACTAACAAATGCTCATGGAGGAAATTGCTAAATTCTATGTTTTGTTGCCACCCTATTTTATCTATAAACTGTCGTGGATATTCCACTGGAACAATGTGTCGCAACATATCTTACAATATTTTGAAATATTTTATTATGTAGTTTATTACTTTAGCTTTCGAATTTAGTATTACTAGTGTAGAGCTCAAAATTATGGAAATCACTGAAATCGAAATGAAAGATACAAGCAAATGAACACACCATCCACATAAATGAACACAAGATGTGACTTGAGAAACTCAATATGGGAGAAAACCAACGAGAAGGTGAGCCATATGTTTTTCTCTCATTTTCTCAGTTATGAAATGCAAGTACAAAGAAAGGGGCACTCACTATGGAGTTACCATGGGCACTATGGCCTTAATGGATGCTACAAAATCTTCTACCTCCTATATTATGCTACAATATCCCACTCCTAGCTACTTTACTCAACTATGGAACAATAACAATATCAAAATAATGAATCCCCTTCCTTTCCCAGAGGCTGATGATGGGCTCCCTATATGGTATATTTCTTGCCTCTCACAACATCCTTTTACCTAACTAAAACTCTTCTTAAATCACACATCTATCACAAGAAATGACTATTTTGTTAATGATTGGCTCTTAAATCTCTTTATACACTTTTGATTGCATTTAGTTCTTTTTTTATTTGTAAATATGATCTTAAGAAGTCTTTGGTTTGTTAAATTGACTTCTTATAACCCAGGTCCTTTTCATTATGTGCTAAACCTTGGAAATCAGTGCAAATAGTTTTTTTGGTTTAAAGAATAATGAAGCAACGATTTTAAAAGGTCTATCAGAGAGATCTTTAGATCAATGTACCTATGGTCGAACACTTGGTATGGTAGTGTTGGGTTATTTTTCTACGCGCGGGTTGTAAGACCAAAGGTTCGGTTTATCTATGACCAACAAACCCACCAGACACTGACCCTTTTGACATCACTTGCTTGCACAAATGAAGTCTCACCCGAGGTATCTATTGGGACTGCAAGAACTAGGTTTCTACAGTAGTAAGGGAAAGGGAGACAAACACCAGATTCATTCTTCCTTTTTATATCTATGCATTTGATTCGACTCTAGTTAGTATTACTTTCTTATGATTCAGATTCCTCTACTTAGCATATTTTCGATTATTACAGAGATTCTTCACGATCATAGTCATGAATATTACACCATAATTAATCCATAAACTAAGTCTATTCTATGAGGCACAATGACATAATTCATAAGCACACATAGACAATTAGATACCACAAGACTCAATATCATCTTTGGACTCTCTCTTTATTCATCTTTCTTGTTGCCAACCAACTATTACATTCATGACTTTGGAACTCCTCATCTACATAACATAACATCACCTGAACTACAAGGGGTTGGAAATTTGTTGTAGCATATCTATGGCAGATTATTTCAGCACCCTAATCTCCCAACCCGTTACATATTTATACTTCAAAATCTAGGGCTTAAAACCCTAGTCTATTTATCCCAAAACTATCCCATTACAATGCATTGCCAACTTAGTTAACTGGTTGTTTGACTGCTTTCTTCTGCTTTTTTCTCTTCATGATGCTTTTTTGTTGTTCTTCTATTTCTATAATGCCATGCTGTCATCCTTCTCTTGTTATTTATTCTCTCACTCACTTGCTTTATTCTTATGTCTATGTGTTGTCTTCCTCTTGTGCACTTTCCTCCTTCTGCACACTATCCCGTGGAATGTGTCTTAGTTGCGCGCTACTTTCCTTCCTATGCACACTTTCCTTATACTTAGGTTTTTCTCCCAACATTGTATCCAAAACTGCTTGTCCAACAAGCCCCCAACAGTCACCAGTGGCTCGTCCCGAGCCACTCAGACATGTTTCCTGTTCTTCCATGCCAAAATAAAGTGTTAAGAGGCAACCTTAGTGATATCTACCTCTTTGAAAACTTCGACCTCTATTGCTGCTATCTCCTGTATGGCCTACGGAGTCAAGTCTGTGATTTTTTGCTCTGCTTCAACCACTGCTTGTTTGACCTTACCTTGTACAGTGGCCAATTATCCAATTACTCTTACTGTTTCTTCATTATGTGGTCCTAGTCTATGTTGAAGGATCTTTTGTTAGTCCCTCAGTCTCTCCACTTATACAAATTCCTGTCGTTGATCCAAAATGGTTGCCATATTCTCTATTGATGGTAGTGTAGCCACCTTTTCCATTGCCTCATGCACCTATTCTTTCACTTCTCTTAGCTTGGCCTCTATGGAATTCATTTTTAGGTCTCCCATGATCTCTGTCCACACCTGTGCACTCTCCTCGCAAATTTTTGCACATTCGTCTTCTAATTTCTTAATGTTGGCAACTACTGTCATTTCCATCCTCACCCTACCTCTGCACACCTCTGGTGGCATTTCGAGCATGCTCCTCAATTGTAAATCTTGTATCTTCTCCCTGAAGCCCTTAATGACTTCACTAATCTTCAACAATTGTTCCTCCATAATGGATTTTATTACCAGGGTAACTTATGGTACTTCCTTGTATAATTTCTAGACAATTACTTGTGTCTTCTGCACCATAGATTTAACTTCATCCTTCTCTTGTAGTGCTTCTATCACCCTTTCCTCCCCTCGTTATTCTTTAGAAATTCTTCTATTCGAACCACAATCTCCCTTTTTTGTTGAAGTGCCATATCATACTATTCTTCCACTTGGGATCTTTCATCCCTTATTCTTTCCAAGTCTTGGTTCACTACGTCTCCTCTATTCTTTATTTCTTACACCAATTTTTCTTACAAGTCATGTAATCTTTGTATGGGCATTTTTGATATGATTATATTAAGTTGGCCCAATGCCTTTATCTGCTCCTGTAATTCGCCCACTGGTAACTCTAACACATCTACCTCAATCTGTAAGGTTTTATGTTCCCTTGTTAGCTGTGTCAGGGCCAACTGCACGCTTTCTGCTTCTGTCCTTGGTCCTGTGGACGATCTTTCCCCTGATCTGTGTTCTTTCGTGACACATGTTGTTTCTAATATCTGTTGAAGTATTCCTAGCTAATCCTCCATCTTCTTCTGTTGTTCTTCATGCTTCTTTGTTGCTTCCTCCTATATTTCCTCTCTGGTATCTAGTATCTGGTAACCAATCCTATCCATATCATCATTGGTTAATATATAAAATAAGGTATTCCTCTGCGCCTTAACTTTCTTCCACGCCCCTCCTTCTTGTTCTTGTCCCTTATCCTTCTTTTGAGTCCTGCTTCGGGGACTATAGATTGGCCAGGAAGATCACCTAGGCCATTCGTCTGATCCCTTCCTTTCTTGTCACCCTGTTCCTCCTCATGTTTGTCTTGGTATTCTTTCTCTTTTGATGGCCCTATATTTTCTACCGAGCTCTTCCAATATTCCTCCCAGTCAATGATTATTAAGTTCACGTCTTCTGTTGTCAACCAGTAATATGTTGGAAACCATTGTTGCGCATGATCCTTTTTGGATTGCACATACATATGGTGCATGTCGGTTATGAATCATGCAATATCCTTGTATGGGACTATTTTTTCCTCTTATATGCATGGTGTTTTCTCAACTACAACAATAACATGCTCCAAATAGGTATAAAATGTAGTGTTGTTGTCGTTCTGCCATCTCTTGATTGTTGTGTGCCACAAGTTGGCATACCTAGCAGCCAAAGGGATGCAACCTGAAGTATGCATGTGCTGGTAATACACAATCTCTTTCCACCCGACCAACACAATAAGGATGGGCAACCATGCATAGTGAAATTCAGTTCCCTTCTCCTGGGCCTTCGTGCAATCTTCTAAAAATTGGTTGATTAAAAATGTAGCCCAGTTCATCTGAACTCCTTCCATAGATTTCTCTGCTGCTGAAATTACTGCAAATGGTACTTCGTCTTTGCGACATTTTCTCAATAGTTTGTAGGTCAAAAACCACATTGCAAAGATGATATTCTTTTCGTTGATTCTCTTGACATCCAGACCCCTCTTTCCTTTGAATGTGTCAAATTTTTCTTTCATTGAATCGAAGAGGGATCTCTCTCTTATTTTGTTGAACAATAGTCCTAGGTCTTCTCCTTCTTTGCACAAACCTATGATACGTGCAATCATCTCAATATCAATCGATACCGGGGGATCGAGCCAAAGTGTCCCCCCATGAAAAAACCTGAGTAACACCTTTACACATGCATTAATTTCTGTACTTCGTCTGCAATGTGGAATTTCGAACAAGTTCAATATCCCTTCTTTCTCCAAGACCGACGCCCATTCTTGTGGCTCTACCAAAATTGCTCCTGTGCTGGGGGCACTCTTCGTGCTTAAATACCGATCCCTAGACAACTCAAGGAATTTCTGTGTATCTGTGATATCGTGGTCCATAAACTTCAAGTTGGAAATATTCCCGAGTATGTCTTCATTTCTACTGACGCCGAATGGAATTGGTGCTATTGACAATGGGTACTTTGCATTAACTGGTACATTCATTGGTGGTGCATCATCCTTCCTTAGTGGCAAGTACTCTTTGTGAAAAATTGTTGGTGGAGCTAAAGTCGAAGCTCCGAATACCTCCTCGACTTTCGTTGCTGCTACTAGTAGTTTCAGTTGTTTCTTTGTTGTGGTGTATGACCCTCCAACTCTCGGCAGTGCCATTGTACTTGTGTGATGAACTCCTGGACTAGATTTTTGTGTCTATGCGAGTCGCTTTGGCTTGGCTCTGTTAGTTCAACTATGTTCGCTCCCGCTTGCATGTAACAATGATTTAGACTTTAATGACTTCCTACTATTTTTGTGCTTTCGTGCCAACTATACTTGTCTCATCCCGCCCTAACTGTCTTTTCCAGTACATCGTCATGGTTGGTGACTTGTTAACTAAATTCTCCTTTATTACCAAATCCTTCTTATGATTTTCCTCTCATACCGCTGATTTGTTCGTAATTTCCGATAGATTTTCTCATTTAGGAATTATACAACCCTTTTATGACTTGTCACGCCTTCTACCTAACTGTTATTTCCACACCTTACTTCTTTTAACAGTCTTGTCGTTGCCAAACTACACATTGGTTCTTTGTATAATTCGTAGTCTATTTTGTCCCTGCCTTGTCTCTTAACTTGGTGCAGTGTTATTTTTGCGTCTGGTGATCATTCCTTCTGCGTAACTTCTCATACCTTGTTACTTGGGAACCTCTCTCTCTCTCTCTCTCTCTACATGTATTCCAACATAGCCCAAATTACTGTGCAATCTATCGACTGCCTCGATAGAGTTTCAAATGAATCTCATTCACCATTATTTCTAGGACTTTTCCATTCAAGGTTTCCAACTGCGCAACACCTGTCTCAGTTAGCTGTTGGATCACGTAGGGTCCTAACTAGTGCATTCAAAACTTCCCTGGATGTTTCATATACTTGTTTTCATAGAGTATTACCAAATTGCTGACTTGAAATTTCTTTTGTTTAATGTGTTGATCATGCCATGCCTTCTCTCTGGATTTTTGAACCTGCTGATGAAATCTTGCAACAAACTGGTCCTCCTCAAGCTGTACTAACTGTGCCAACCTCTCCTCTATCACGCTAGTATACGATAGATAAGTGATTTTTGTAATGTGCAGGATAGGTAGAATAACTCCATTGGCATCATTTCTTCCTATCCATAGACCAATCGGAAAGGTGTCTATCTTGTCAACTTCTTACTTGTATTTTTGTAAGCCCATAGTACTACAATAACTCGTAAGTCCCAATCGTCTCTCCCTACATTGAAAATCTTTGTCAAAGTATTCTCCAAGATCTTAAAATATTCCACTGTGCCATTGGCCTGAGGGTGATATGGTATACTCTTTTGATGACGAATCTGAAACTCCTCAGTCAATGGTGCAATTGTTTTTTTCAGAAAGTGCATACCTTGATCACTAAATAATATGCATGGACATCCAAACCTTGTGACTACATTCTCGTACAGAAACTACACAGTAGTATATGCAATACAAATGGTAACTGATGTTGCTTCTTCCCACCTTGTCAAGTACTCTGTCGTAGTGATGATGTACCTTGCCCCTGATCTTCTTGCTTGTGGATTGATTGGTCCTACAAAGTCAGTAGCCCACTTATCAAATGATTGCAACATAACTTGTGTATTTAAGGACATTTCGTCTCTCCTAGATGGTTTTCCCACTCTTTGACATGCATCACAGGACTGCCAATACTCCTTCACATCTTTGTGAAGCGTAGGCCACCAAATCCCTGAGCATAAAATCTTCTGTCTTTTCTCTTCCTGCATAATGTCCTCCAACAATTCCATCATGTGATTCTTCAAGTATAATCGACCTTTCATGTTCCAATACACAATGTCTCAATATTCCATCTACACCCAACTTATATAAATTCCCTGCAATGAACTGATAATCTACTGCTTTCACTACCAATTGCTTCTTCTATGCAATTGTCATTTTAGAGGGATCCATACATGTACTTAGAGATTTCACAATGCCCGAGAAGTAATCATCCACCATCCTTACTGCAAATAACTGCACATCTGGGAGGATATCATATAAATTACCTGCATCTTCTCTTGTCAGTATGCATGATAGATGATATGGTCTTGCATTTAGCTTCCCTGGTTTTACTACGACCTCAAAGTCATATTCCTGAAATAATAATAGCCATATGCATATTCTTCCTCCTAATAAGAGATTTTTGACTAAGTACTTTAATGCATAATGGTTTGTATACATCTTGAAATGGGACCCCAATAAGTAGTGCTTGAACTTTTGTAGCGCATAGACCATTGCTAATCCTTCCCATTCTGTAGTTGTATAATTCGTTTATGATATAGACAACTTCCTACTTGCAAAAAAGATTGGATGATCTACGTTCCCTTCTCCTGGTTGTGAAAACATTGCACTTGATGCTATGGATGATGCATCTACATGTACATGGAACTCCTTGTTCCACTCTGGAAAGATCAAAATTGGTGCGGTTACTAGTTTATGTTTCAAAGTGTCCAACCCCTTATGGAAATCCTAATTCCATTGAAACTTGGCTTCCTTCTTCAATAACTTTTCCGTGGGTGTTGTAATTTGCACATATCCTTTGATAAATTTCATGTAATAACTTGCATGACCCAATGTTTCCCTCAACTGTTTGACTGATGTCAGAGGTTCTAACTCCAAAATTAATGCAATCTTAGTTGGATCAACTAATAGTCCTTGTTTGCATACTACATGTCCTAGTAGGATTCCAAACGACACACAAAATATACACTTCTTTAAGTTCAATGAAATATGAAAATGTATGCACCGATCTAACATGAGCTGAAGAACTTCTATATGATCATGTAGTAGACTGAAGATCGTCCAATCAAACTTCCAGGAATTTATGGATGGAATCCTTGAATGCTACCACTACTACCCTAGAAAATACCGTAGGGGAATTCTTCAATCCAAATGGCATAACTGTATATTGATAACTACCCCACTCCGTTGCAAAAAGTGGTCTTGTGTCTATCCTCCTGTGTGATTCTTATCTAGTGGTACCTAGAGAATCCATCTGTAAAAGAATAAGTTTCCTGACCTCCTACGTTTTCCAGTACTTCATCCATGAATGGTGTTGGGAATGGATCATGTAAGCATGCATCATTCAATTTCCTTAGATCCACGTAGATCCTAATTCCTCCTATCTTCTTGTCCCGCACCACCATTGAGCTTATTCACTCAGATTCTTCTACTGGTTCAATGATTCCCACATCCAACATCCTCTCTACTTCATCCTTGACCTTCTGCTTGTACCTCGGGTTTATCCTATAAGGTCTTTGTCATACTAGATTAGCTCATGGTTTCAGTGGGATCTTCATCTCACCTAAGTCTCCTACTATCCCCTTCATCTCTAAAAATGTTGTTGGGAATAAGTGATCTGGTATCTTTTCGTCGATGTGACTTATTAAAGAATTTTATTAAATGAGCATAAAATGAAGTGCACCATAAAGAAGGAATAACTCAATAATGAAGAGAGATATGCATCATATCAGAACACAAAAAACTTGATAACAAAGTTCATCTCTGGTGGACTACATCTTCAGGTCCTGCTCTCAAATGGGTAGGCCTTTTTATTAACTCAACAAAAGAATTTGGAAAAATACATAAGTATACCTCATTCTGGAGTTAAGTTGTAGAAGTGATCCAAAAATGGGCGAGTACTTACTCTATGCAAGTTTTAAACAATAACACATAACATACATGAACTCAAATGGAATAAAGCACATGAAAAGACAAGAGAGAGACAACCAATGTTGGTAACGGAGTTCACCCCTCCTGGGCTACGTCTCCGGACTCGCTTCAAATGGAATACAAATTGCTTTCATTCCTTCTTCAAAAGATGTTGAGACCTTCTCATAAGTGATTACATAAGTGATGCATTCTCCTTCAATGAGGATTCAAGAAGACTACTCACACTCATATCTCTCCATACATCAAGAAGGATAATTCCTTACATGAATAAGTCTCTCAATACTTAGGAGTAGTAGCACTATGGCTCTCTAACTCCACTCATTCATTCCTCATTACTCTCCCCCCTACATAGGGATCATATAATCCCTTCTATAGTTTTTCCTCACTCTCTCTTAAAAAAGAGCATTAATTCCTAGATCCACAATAATAGGATCTAATTACAAAAGAGAAAAAACAAGATCCATAAATGTAGGATCTCAAACTATCTTCAAGCACATAATGGGAAAAGTCTCAAAACCACCCAAAGACTCTTCAACCATGCCCTTGATTCTCTCAACCTATAATTGACAATAATGGAAAATTGGTGTGAGGTGGTTTCTCACATAAAAACCAATTTCCAAAATTATAATTTAATGATAAATACGTGAGTCTAATTTCCCTCACAAGTATTAATCATTTTACATCAAAAGAGAATAATAATATATGGGTTTTTACAAAAGCTCATAAAGCATAATTAAATGCATGAGCACCTCATAGAAGCATAAGAATGCATGAGACCTTTTCCTCACAAAGCATTAATAAAATGCATGAGAAAATAAAACTCATAAAAGCATAAATTCACCACTTTCACCACTTTGTTGCCAACTTCAAATCAACTTGGTGAACAAAGTAAAGTCCTTTCAATGTGTGGAGATCCACCCGGATCAAGAAGATTTTCTCAGATAAGAAAATAGACAACACCACTGAATTATATTAGTGGGCTTACAAGTAGAACACATCACACCCCCCTTTACATATTTAGTTACAATTGCTTTCATCTGAGGCCAGTAACAAAACCTTTGCAGATGAGCCATAGTTTTTCCTACCCCAAAATGCCCAGACACAAGAGAAGTGTGAGCTTCTCGTATTACATGGACTCATTCACTTGTAGGAATACATAGCTTTCCAAGATGGTAGAGTAGTTTTCCCTGCAGACAATAGTTCTCTACCTGTGCACCATGGATTAACTTCTCAAATATTTCTTTAAAATCTTCATCAACATCATATTGTTCCACATAGCTATCATGAGATAAAGAAGCATTCTTCAAAATAATAGAAGCAACAATAAGAGGTCTAGAAAGAATATCAACTACCTTGTTACTTGTACCCTTTTTGTATTTGATTACCAAATGAAACTATTGAAGAAAACCCATCCACCTATAATGCCGATATTTTTGCAGCTTGGTTTGTGCTTGGAGATATTGTAAGGGTTGGTGATTTGTATGTATGCTTGTTTCCTTCCTAACAAGTAGTGCTTACATTTCTTTACACTTTGAACTAATGCATACAACTCTTTATCATATGTAGGATAGTTAACAAGAGCTTGGTTAAAATTTTCAGAGTGGTAACGGATAGGATTACGATATTGCATCAATACTACACCCATGGCATATCCGCTAGCATCTGTCTCGATCTCAAAAGGATGTTGAAGATTCAACAGTGCTAATACTGGTGTGATATTGATCTTTTCCTTCAAAGTGTCAAAGGCTTTTTGTTGCTTTCCTCCCCACTGAAAAGTGTTCTTCACATTGGTTAAGGCATGCAAAGGAGCTGCAATAAATGAGAAGTTTGAAATGAACCTCCTCCAGTACTGGACTGCACCTAAGAATATTCATACTTCGGTTACACTTTTGGGTTCAGGCCAATTTACAATTACATCAATCTTGGAAGGACCAATTTTCAATTGTCCTCCTCCTACAATATGACCTAAGTACACAAGTGAAGTCTTACCAAATTCACAGTTGGACAATTTTACATACAACTTTTCCCTTTGAAAAGTATCTAATACTTGCTTTACATGCCTTACATGTTCATCCCAAGTCCCACTAAATATAATAATGTCATCTAAATATACAATTACAAAATCATCTAGAAATGGCTTGAATACCTCATTCATCTCACAGATGAAGGTTGTCGGAGAATAACAAGCCCAAACGACATAACTAACCACTCAAAAAATCCCTGTTTGGTTTTAAAGGCAGTTTTCCATGCATCCTGTTATGAAACCCTGATCTGATGGTATCCACTACGCAAATCCAACTTAGTGAAATAAACAACATTATTTAATTGATCAAGTAAATCATCTATACAAGGGAGAGGGTATTGATTTTTCACCATGATTTTGCTTAAGGCTCAATAATCGACACACATTCACCATGTTCCATCCTTATTTGTCACCACCATGATCAGAGAACCACAAAGATATGAATTGGGCCTAATGACCCCTTGATCCAATAAGCCTTGTACTTTCTTTTTGATCTCTGTCATCTCTACAACTGACATCTTGTACATGCCCATATTAGGAAGATGAGAATCATGCTGAAGATATATTTCATGTTGGATTTCCCTCTTAGGAGGTAATCCATCTGGTTCCTGAAAAATATCATCATACTTAGAAACAATATCAAATAATTCTTTCTTATGAGAAGGATCACATCCTTGGAAGGCGTCGGATGTTCCGACATCCTTTTCCCTTACGACCATGAGTACATATCTCTTATTAGTGTTTATGAGTCTCTTCATTTGTCCTACACTAACAAGTGTGGTGTTTACCTTCATGATGTGGGCTCTAACAATATATTCTAGTCCCCCTTTAGTAAGGTTATATTTGTTCTCATGACGAAAGAAGATTGTTTTCCTATCATAAAGATAAGGACTCCCTAGCACTATGCCACATATATCAAGTGATACAACATCCAAATCCACTTCATCAATCAACTTTGAAGCAATAGAAAATATGACCCTACACTGCTTGGTGACATTAAGTTTTGCTTTATCACATACCCAACCAAGAGGATAAGGATTTGGATGTGGTTTAGTTTCAAGACCCATCTTTTTGACAAGTGCTTCAGATATCAAGTTTACTTGGGAACCCAGATCAAATAATGTATATATCTTAGTGTGCTTAGATGCAACCCTTATGTGAAATAATTCATTCCCTTTTCTTACATCATCATGAGATTCATTAATGGAATTTGAACTAGCATGAAGGGAATCTTTACCTTGTACTCCAACCACTGTGATCTTTTCTTTGTCTCCCGAATCGGAACTAAGATCTTGTTGCACTATAGCAATGATCTTTGTCTTCACCTTTCCACTGAACTGTTTCGGTCTTTTTTCTGGATGTAATTTCCAATAGTGTTCATCATCGTGGCCATTCTTCTTGCAATGAGTGCAAGATGGCTTTCCTTCTTCCCTCTTTATAGTGGCAGTATTTTTGTCCTTCCTTTTAAACTTTTTAAACTGCTTATGTGGGAGATTGGAAGGTTTCTTTGTGGGATCTTATTGAATATGCTTTCCTCTGTTCTTAAGGTGAGTGGCTTGCACACAAACTTCATCAATACCGGTGGGGTTAAACAATAGTAAAGTATGACAAATTTAACTATGAAGTGCACCAATATACTTCATTGAAGTTTCATAAGAATCTAAAGGAATGTTTAATGCAAGAGATTTATTCCTAAATTATTCCGTGAAACTTTGTACAGTTTGACCTTTACTTTGTATTAAATTTTTCCATTCCATCACTGCTTTATGTAAATAACCCGACGGATAAAATTGCTTCCTTATTGCTGATTTAAATTCTGACCATGAGGAAAGAAAATTACCACACTTACTTATGTCCTGAAGTTTTCTCTCCCACCATACAAGGTCAGTGCCTTCCAACCGAAGAGATTCCAAGTGCACTTTAACTTCCTCTTCATCAATTTGTTGAACACGACAATATACTTTAACCTTTCAGATCCAATTATCTAGCTTTTTAGCATCTCCATTAAACATAGGTAAAGCAAATTTTACATCAAGCTTTAATAATGGTTTCTTAAGAGAAGTTTTATGTCTAGAATGATGAGAATGATTAGAGGAAGAGGAGCTAGAAATTGATGGTGAAGATGGAGGCTCAGGAGGGTCTCCTCTAGCCTCTTGATTCACTGAAGCATAATCATCTGCTTGTGCTTCCTTTTTCTTCCCTTTCTTCTTCATCCTCTTCTCGTAGTCTCCATACATTCGCTTGACCATTTCTGACATGCGATAAAAGACCATATGGAAGTTTTTCTCCTGTTGATCATGCTTGTCCTCTTCGGCCATTTTCTTCCTTCGGTATGCATGACCAACTTCGGGATTGAAATTTTAAGTGTTCCTTCACCTTTCTTAGACTTGGCCCTAGTAAGCATTCACACTCAACAATTCAAGTCAAATATGATTGTTTTGATACCAACATGATCCAGGATCTTTTCATCGATGTGACTTATTAAAGAATTGTATTAAATGAGCATAAAATGAAATGCACCATAAAGAAGGAATAAATCAATAATGAAGAGACATATGCATTAGATATGAACAAAAAAAACTTGATAACGGAGTTCGTCCCTGGTGGACTATGTCTCCGGGTCCTGCTCTCAAATGGATAGGCCTTTTTATTAACTCAACAAAAGAATTTGGAAAAATACATAAGTATACCTCATTCTGGAGTTGAGATGCATAATATTTGCTCAGATAAGAAAACCGACAACACAACTGAATTTGTGGCGTCGAATTACCCAAAAATGGCTGTCTCCATGCCCTAGTCTAACTCAAGCACTCTCAGGACCAAGAGAAATATCGTCTTGATTTATGTGCCTAGAATCTACATTAATGACAATACTCCTACATTGAAATACGTGCCCAATATAGATTGGTGCACGCGTCTTTTCCCCCTGTGCTTTGGGAAATTTCAATTTTTAAATAAAAAACTCGATGGATTGAACGATGTGACCGTTTGGGCCAAACAATTGGCATAGGGTTAATTAGGGAGTTGGTTCGCAGAGGTTCGGGGTTCGAATCCCCCCACATGACACTTGTCACCCTTTGCGTGTGCCATGTACCCTGTACATACACTGACATCATCTGTAATGATGCTGATGTCAACAGTACGGATGTTGACTCATCCCTGTTGACTAGGCTAGGTTGACCAAAACTTTGACCGCGAATATATCTTTTGATCTGTAAATCTGCTTGATGAGCCATTTATGTCGTTGGAAATATTGCGAAGCGCTCTTCGCGATGATGCCAATTTCACCGAGTTTTGAGGACTTTGAATTTTTGCCCTTTCTCTGTCTGGTGAGGCCATTCTGAGCTTCCTGGGGTGCTTATGTGAATTCTGAGTTATCCTTAGTCTTATCTGGATCCTCTTTGGATCAATAAGTCTTTAGATTCCCGCAATAAGTCTGCAACCTTCTAAATTGTCTCATCATTTCAATAATCTCCTATCTGTGCAAACTTGGGATTCTCTATCATCCCAATATTTATCTTCTGTGTCTTTATAGGTTGTGTGTATGCGGTGGATGCAAGCTCTGGCCCTTCTACAACTTGTGGTCCTTCTGTCTCAGGTATTTGTACATTCCTGGGATCCTCTTCCTCGTACTCTTCCTTTGCTACATTATAGCATTCCAATATTGCATTGACAATCATCTTGGCTTTATGCGCACTGCATACTGGTACTGCTTCCATTGTCTCTACCTCCGATAAGATTTCCATTCAAATCACCTGTAGTGTTGCATATATAGATGGAGATTCATGTTCGAATGTGAACATGATTTTAGATCTTCAAGCCAATTCTTCCCATCTTGTTGTCTCCCTGTGCATCACCAATTCCAAATACCAATTCTCCGAGATTGTGTCCAAAGTGTGTATGAATATGTGCATCCACTCTATTTTTGATACTGAGCGCCATAAAGCCCTAAATTTTTCCACCTGACCCGCCGAGTCACTCTCTCTTGTGTACTTCTACGCAATTTTTTCTTCCTTGGAGCCAAAGCGTATCTGCATTAGTATACTACAATGTGACCAATATTTCTTTCCCTCTCTATGTGCAACCCACCATCTAGTTGGATTCACCTTTAAGACGACATCCAATGCCAACAAACTTTGTTGTTCGGGTACCTGTAACTCAAATGATTTTACAAACATGCCTATGTCAGTGAGTCCATCGTACCTAGGTGGGTCACATAGCTCCTTTCCAATCCAGTGCAAGGATCAATTTATATGTGCACATCGTCTACTTGACACTTCATGCATCCTCTACTACCAATTCTCTAGATCGACTTCTGAATTTGATGTGCATGAACTAATACTTCTCCAACTCAGCGCACCATCCATTTTCGAGTCAACATAATCCTCCATATGCATAATGAGGTTGTATAAGTTGTCAATTTCATTCCCTCTTGCTGGCTCTATGTATCTCTTTCCTTCTGATGGGTCCAAGGGTGCAATCATTTTTAGATCCCCAACCTCAAATATCATCTCCCTCCTTTTTAAGTTAATGATTGCTTGGTTATCAAAATCCCATTCCAGTCCCTTCAATGCTGGATATGGTTGGCTATCATCTACGATATTAATAACTTCAATTTTTTCCATGTTGCGCACCCCATCTATGTTCATAGGTACCCCTGTCAATCGCCCAATCGGGACTATATTATGATTATTCCTGAGCCTTAAATGAACATGGGACCATACTATCTTGGGTTCACCCATCATCTCCCATGTCTGCTTAGGTAGCACATTCACATCAGACCCTAATTCCAATATAACATTATCCACATCATACTCTCCAATCTTCACATTGAACCTTAATTCTCTATTGTTTTTCTTCTTGCGCATTACCTGGTTTACCATTCTTTGTGCGACGAGGGTTTCTCTTCCTCTTGTGTAGTGATCAATCATGTCATATAATTTACTTAGCGCATTTCCATATTTCATTAGTTCTACACAACTCCGTAGGAATTCTGTTAGTGTACTTACTTTCACAATTAGCTTCTCTGGCACAACGTGATCTTCTATATGAGGAAAAAATGATGTTGATGCTCCCCCATGTTGTCCAAGTATTTATTTTCTTGCTCTCTGATATGTTTTATTTTCCTATTGTGGATTGAATTCTGGTATAGGCCCTACTGACTTCCTTACCCATTGCTTAGTGTGATTTCCTTGATTCGTCATATTGATCCCTGTTCTAGATCCTCCACGTGTAACAACTGCTACTTTTGGTCCTTCATTGCGTCTTTTGGTTGATATCATCTATACATTCAGATTTAGATTCTGGTTTGGGTTTCCTCTGGCCTTCCACTTTGCAACTAGTTGGGGACATTATTCTGTCGAGTGATCCAGTGCTCTGCAATATGTGCACGTTGTACATAGATTCTAGCAATGGCAGGCCAAGTGTCTAGGTTGATTACAATAAAAATAGATAATCAATCCTCGTCCTCCTCTACCAAAATTCCCTCTACCTCAGCCTCTACCAAAGTTTCCTTTGTTCCCTTGATTGAAACCTCTTTGATTGTTATACTGCGCACCACCCCCCTCTGCGGTGGCATTCTCTTCTTGGATCAAGTACATATATGATGTGCACTCCCTTAGTAGGTTGAACGCATTACAATTATTCTCTTCGTGTCCTACCGACTTGAAAAAATTGAAAAACAAGTTCTTTGGTGTACTCTGATACTTTTGTAGCAATGGACACTTAGTGGGGTGATGGCCCCATTTCTTACATATCTCACAATATCCCCCCTGGTAGTGGATTCAATGCTCTAGCTGCCAAATACTTGGAGAATGATGGATATTCGTCCTTGTGATGGACCTCCATCCTGAAATTGGTACACCAAACTTGTCCTTGTTTCTCCTTCCCTTTTGTAAGCTCAACTAGCTGAATTGTCAATGTAGCCAACTACATCTGAACTTTTTCCATTCCTCCAATATCTCATGTTGGAGATGCCTCTAGTTTCATTGCAATTTCCAGAGACTTGAGTTGCAACGTAACCTTTTGTTAAATTAGTGGCCTACGGATGTGTGGTATAAGTCCTGCAATAAACCACTCTTGATGTTGTTGATCTTGAATTTGGAAAGTCAATCTCCCCATCACATCCTCAAAATAATTTATCGAAATCCCATACGTACTCTGTTTGTACATGTTTGATCTCTTTAAGTTCTATGATGTATTGCGAGTCTAACTTTGTCTTTTCAAATCCTTTAGTAGTGCTTGCTTTATCTCTGCCAAAGTCCTAGCCTTTCCTGTAGGCGTAATACTCTGTAACTTCATATACCATACTAGCAGATAGTCTCTAAATGTTGTCGCTAACTACACAATCTTCACAACCTCATCCTGAATGTTCTTAGCGGCCCAAACTATTTCGAAGACAAACAAGTGTTGTTCCGGATCCTCTAACCCCACTCCCTTAAATTTAGTAAGTCTAAGAGTATTATCTAATCCCTCCATGTTGGCTTGTGTAGTCCCTCCTCTTGGTGATGCTGGTGGAATCTGATTCTGACTTTGAATTTGCGAACTACTCCCACTATTTTGACTACCACCACTCTGCCTTCCTTGACTAACTACGATGGTTTTTGAAAAGTCTTCAAATGTTATCTATGATTGTGGTGACACACATGGGGTCATCGATTCAACACAGGATCTTGTTTGAGTAGGACTTATCGACTCTTCTATTACTGGAATGGAATGAAAATCCTCTTCTTCTCCTCCTATATATGGTATCTCCACGATTCATACTAGTGCACAAGTTTCTATTTCCTCTGGCTCACTGTGTGACTCTTCGTTCCCAGTCCCAGTCACTTGCCTCTTGTACCTCCTTCTTCCACGCAACTCTCCAAACTTGTACTCTTCCTATGGTATATTGCCTTCTTGCATCCGTAACACCTTCCTTCCTTTTTCATTACTTCCTTCATTCTCTCAGATGATCCTTCTGTCATCCCCCAACTCCCCCTATGTGCACAAAGCCCCTTTAACCTTTAGACTTCATTATCATCACATGTTTTTCACATAAAAACATTTTTATCCACGTACTTAACGATTTCAAGAACCTCCCGCGTGGACCTTTGAAAAAGTCTCTTTCTGCAACATTGTATGATTGAATGCAATCTACTGCAAATTATGTAACATAACCCCCTAGTATACTATCCAACCAAAAATCAACTCCTTGAGTAGTCGGGTTACTTACCGAATTCAACTATCTTACCAATTCAGGAGTTCAATTCCTCGGTGTTGTAGCACTAAACTTTCCAGGTTTTTCTACTAACCTTTCTGGCCACTCGGTCATAATTTTGGAAATTCGCCAAAGAAAATTTCAGGTAGATCCATGTACACATACCTTTGCATACATTTCTTGTCACTCATACAAAGATTCCTTTTCTCTTGTCATGCAAATTCCCATTCTTTTCGTTCTAACTAATCCATGATCTCCTTCTTAGTCGACCTCCAAAACATTCCTTTAATCACAATTTCCTGGTCTTGACAACATAACCATTTGTTGGGTTATTTTTTTGCACGTGGGTTGTAAGACCCAAGGTTCGGTTTATCTATGACCAATAAACCCACCAGACACCGACCCTTTTGACATCACGTGCTTGCACATATAAAGTCTCACCAAAGGTATCTATTGGGATTGCAAGAACCAAGTTTCTGCAGTAGTAAGGGAAAGAGAGGCAGACACCTGATTCATTATTCCTTTTTATATCTATGCGTGTGATTCAAATCTAATTAGTATTACTTTATTATGATTCAGATTCCTCTGCTTAGCATATTTCCTATTATTACAAAGATTCTTCACAGTCACAGTCATGAATATTACGCCATAATTAATCCATAAACTAAGTCTATTCTACGAGGCATAACAACATAATTCATAAGCACACATAGACAATTAGATACCACAAGACTCAATATCATCTATGAACTCTCTCTTTATTCATCTTTATCCTTGCCAACTAACTATTACATTCACGACTATGGAATTCCTCATCTACAGAACGTAACATCATCTGACCTACAGGAGGTTGGAACTTTGTTCTAGCATATCTCTAGAATAATCTTTCAACACCCTAGTCTCCCAACCCGTTACATATTTATAATTCAAAATATAGGGCTTAAAACCCTAGTCCATTTATCCCAAAACTATCCATTACAATGCATGGCCATCTCGGTTAACTGGCTGTTCGATTTCTTTCTTCTGCTATTCTCTCTTCATGCTTTTTTTATGTCAGTCTTCTATTTCTAGAATGCCATGCTGTCATCCTTCTGTCGTTCTTTATTCTCTCGATCTCTTGATTTATTCTTCTATATGTGCGTTGTCTTCCTCCTGCACAATTTCCTCCTTCTGTGCACTATCATGTGGAGTGTGTCTTAGCTGCGTGCTACTTTCCTTCCTCTGCACACTTTCCTTATACTTAGATTTTTCTCCCAACATTGTATCCAAAACTTCTTGTCCAACGTGTAGCATCAAAATAACCCCAGTTACAGGTTGATGAAGGATTTGATCAAGCATTTACTGCTTGAGCCAATGTGGAATAGAGCATAATGGTCTAACCTACTTCTCACGAGAATCTTGGATGATGTCATGGGAATATAAACATTCAGTTTCACCCTTAGCACTTCGATCATGGCATCCTTAATCTCCTGGGTGCAATTTCAACTATTGGTAAAATAATCCATAACCAATGTAACTAGATTCAACCTCTAGAACATAGATGAAATCCCTAACAACCAATCTGAAGTCTTCCTCTCACACAATGCGATGGAGATAGGGGATAATTCACACAAGCATCTTGTTATAGTTGTTATGTGTTCCAATTCTATTAATGTTTTTGCATAAGTATTTTTTTATGTGTACCAAGACAGTTAACGTTTTGTTACTTATTCTAAATATGGCACAAGTTCAGTTATGATATATTTGAGAGAACAACTCCTTGTGAGTTAACGAGAAAGTGAGCAAGAGAAACAAAGATAGAAGAGTTGTAAAACACTGTTATTATTAATGTAAAGACTAAGTTTGTGTTGCCAATTGTGAGTGTTGTAACATCTTTAGTGTAGAATTTTAAGGCAGCTAGAACTGATGAGCAAGGGTCCACTTAGAGGTACTGAGCTTCCCATTATCTCTCCTTCTCATTAGTTCACTTTCAATGTTATATTTGATTTTAATTGTGATAACATTATCTATACTAGCTTCTTTATTAGTTTGGTTTGTGGAGGGTATACTTGAAAATATCTCTTTCCAGATTTGTTTTCAGAGCAGAAGATGATAAATGTAAATTATAGATTTATTTGTCTTTGTATTTGTCTCAATGAAGTAGCCATGAACGTAATTATGATTGGACTTGTCAACTTCATCATGTTGTAGATCATTTTCTTGTTTTGTTTGAAGTTACTTTTATTCATTGATTGTGATGTTAGAATAGAACTTGTTACTTGAAGTTATTTCTATTATCAAAGTGTGTAGAATTAGAATAAAATTTGTTATTCATTGAAAAAATAAATTAGGACATTAGAGTTCCTTCAGCCTAGTGAATTCAAGCACCCATGTTTTGCACAAACAATGCATAGTGCCTCACAAGTATGTAGGAGACCCTAGTTGACAATATTAAGT
>JASDQU010819233.1:23192-58518 GCA_032191745.1 Picea mariana | reverse complement strand
AAACAGATGTCCCTCAAGCAAGCGAAGAAGGATAATAAATTATCACCAAAGTACTATGGACCTTATAAGGTGTTGCAAAAGATTGGTACTATGGCATACAAATTGGAGCTGCCTGCATCTTCACGAGTACACCAGTTTTCCATGTTTCATGCTTAAAGAAGGTTATAGGTGACAATATCCCAGTTCAAACTATATTCCCAGAACTTGACGGGGAAAGGAAAATCATATTGGAGCCTGAAGCCATCACTGACACAAGAATTCGCCAGTTGAGGAATAGATCCATTTCAGAGTATCTCATTAAATGGAGGAAACTATCGGCTGAAGATTCCACTTGGGAAGATGAGTCTTTTATACATAATCATCCAGAGTTACTCAAGCATTGCAGACAACACTTGTCTCAAGGGGAGGGGCATGTTAAGCCTTAATATTGGCTCATTACCCCTTAATTGGGGCATATTATATTAGTAATGCTATTTTATTTATGTTGGCTTTAGGCCATTAGTTCTAATTATACCTCCTAGTCTCCTCTATATACCAAGGAGACATTTTCATTTTGAATCATCTTGTACTTGAACATTTAAGTGGGGTAAAAGGAGTTTGCCCCCTCGAAGAGGCTTATTATCTGAAATTATCTCTTTTTCAAGGCGTTGAGTACTTTTTCTAAGGTTTTTCTATGCTATATTGATATTTGGTTCTTAACACATATATCTTTTAACACCTCTGTATTTCCAAATATTTATTGTTTAACATCTTCATGTTCTCGATGTCTCCATTCAATTAACATTTTTGAGCTCTGCAAGACAACATGAGAAAAACTATTAGTTAATGTTTTCAAATTTTGCATACATGTGTGCACCTGCCTTTGGCGACATACACATACATATGATCCCATTATTAGGAGTTGGGACATATACAACGGGGTATACACACTCTGTGCCAAAGAAAGGCACATATGAGCGAGTCCCTTTTGAACACTAAAAAATGCATAAAATAAATTTCGGAAAGTTAAAAATTTTGACATGAAAATTAAGAGAGAGGAGTACTTGTTTACTTGGTCATCGCGGAAAGGAATTTTGACCATTTTTGTTCTAGTTATGCTCATCGAATGTTTGGAAGGTTTTCCCACTCTTTTGCTCAATTTGGCAAAAACATAAAATAAAATGTTTTTGGGTTATTTTTGATATTATAAAGAATTTGTATTCCAAACTTTTAATAGTTTTCAACATTTTTTGTCATTTAAATGCACAACGAACCATATTTCTAGTACAAGATGATTGTTTGAGTTCATATTTTGCAGGGAGGATGAATGGAATGGTATTTTCTGTATACGTTAGTCCATTTATTCTTACTATTTGAGGTAATGTTCTCGTCATTGCAATATAGTGTAGGATCTTTTCCTCCTTTAATTTTTCATTATCAATGACCTATTATACACTTGCCTTAGGGTCAAATGCACTTATTGGTCACACAATCCTTTCTAGTCATTTTAAGTTTCATTTCAGTTCCTGGTAGAGCCTACTATCATTGGAATCCTAGTTAGCACTTATTTTTCCTTTTAATGCCCATGTTGAAGTTTTTCTTAGGTTCGTAAGTCTTGTTAGTACCAACCCAAAATTGCATTGAAACCTCATATTCTTCTCAATATTCTTCTGGATATTTACCTATGGGGTTCCCATACTTTTGTGTTCAAGTTGTAACTACATTGCATACTTACCTCTCGCACTTCTGAGCCTAATATCAACTTCGGCTTGTTGTTTCTTACCTATTTTCTTATCCATCTTCATCAGTCGTTAGCCTTGAAATGTTTTCCTTTAAAAGTTGACACATGTAACCTTGGAATAAACATTCCCCCCAATTTTGATATCATGCAAATGATTCCTTTCATTGAGCATAGGTATGTTCCTTGCACTTGGAACTAGTTTGGCGGCTCTATACACTCATTTACTCCATGTGTTCTAACATTATTTTATTGTTTTTCAAGATTCTCAATTGAAAAAGACCAAAAAAATCAAATAATAAGAAAGAGAGAGTGGGAATGACTCTTATTTACCATTATTGGTAGTAGTTGATTTGCCTCTGAACAAAGCACAAAATATTGAGTCTAGTCTCAACCATTTGGGTTAGTACGACTTTAGGAAACTGAACGAGTTACAAAAAGTTGCTACTCATCAAATTGGCTACTCTTCCAATCACTATGGAGAGTCTGTCATTGCTTCCTACATCACAGACTTATGTCAATGTTCATTTTTTAGTTCATGTTACCTAAGTCACATATTGTGTCATGTTCTTTTCCGGAGGTATTTTCATCCTATGTCAAACATTTTGCAAAATTCTTGACATTACAAGTAGGCCTTCCCATAAGTCAAGTACATCTTAGAATTAAAATTATATTTTTCCTGTACTTGTGTTGGTATGGATGGTCCCCATTGTCCTCCTTTCGGTGGGTTAATATCTTATCAACTACAACAAATTACTCTGAGAGTTTGACCTAGACTCACACCTTAGCCCTATTTACATCATTGATAGGTGACTTTGTGCTGAAAAAATGACATTCCATCATTGGTCATTGACTTAGTGATTTCCATTATGTTCGACGAGAACAACATTACTCACACAATGGGATTCATGTAGTACCTTGGATTCCATTTCTCCCCATTTGTGGTTTCATCACATTTGTCGACAATCTTCATCATTCAATATTAATCACATGGTCTCTTTCCTTCACTATTTATATCTAGTGCATGTGGAAGATGTACTTTGCGGTGTTCCTTTCAATATTTTGTATGATTCCTTACAAACATTTTTCCTTCTACTAGTTCTCGTGCTGTTTGATGGGGGATTCCTTGATTCCCACTTTCCAGTGAATCTCTTCCTATTGAATTGAACACATCTTTCCCAGGGACATGAATCTAGAGTCATTATTAGTACCTTGGGGATTCTAGGCATCAGTCGTAGGTTCCCTTGTTATTGATAGTGGGAATACAAGAATTTCCCTTGATTGATAGATTCTACCAGGTGTTTGACATCATATACTCTATTCACACTTTTTAAATCGTACTAGGTATATTGATGCCCATTATCATTATCTGTGGGTTGTCTCATTTTTGTTAATGGTCAACATCAATGACTGGTAATAAAACTATGTCTCACTTTGTTCGACTCCAACATATATATTCGCATAGTGTAGACTTGTACCACAGTGGTTGATTTGAATACCTCAAGAATCTAGTAGAATCACCTATATTATGCTATCTCCCGAGTTTCAATTGGACAATACCACTCCATGCATTGGTACTTGTGAAGGATCATTTATCCAACTCTTTCCCATATATATCCTTCATTGATTCTAAGACATAGATCCACTATGTATCCCTTTCATGGATATGATATCTGGTTGACATGTATTCAATGTGTATCTCTTTCATGGCCATTATCATTTATTTCTATATATAAATTCTTCATGTATTCAGAATGTATTTGATTGGTGTTCATCCCTATAACAACACCTAAGAATGGGTATTCCCACCTTAGGAATTAAGTTTTCCAACTTGTTTATGTGGTTGGTTTCTATCCTTAGATTTGATTCTGGTGACCTTCACCCTATCTCACTTCTCTTTGAATATTTATAATGTATTTCGATAACCAGTTTCTCTTATAACCTCACACATTAGAGAGAATATGTTATAGTGTCAATTTCCACCATTGAAGCATTGATTCTCTTATTGGCCTAGTCCCTATCCTACTTGTAGACAACTCTTCTCCATACCTCCTTGAGACCTTCTAAAAAACATTTTTTTAAACTTTGAACATGCTTTGGCAGTTATACAACACATGTATATGAAAGTTTCCCAAAGGAGAGTCATCTACATGCTAACAAATTGTTTAAAAATGTTTTTTTTCATAATTAAATGTTGATTTACATGGTTGATTAGTTACCTAACTTTGTTTACTCATACTCAACCATATCTAACCAACTCAATATGGCATAAATGTAGCATTTGGTATAAGGAGAAAGGTAATGATTCATTGCATATCAGAGCAAACATAAAATTAGATACACTTGTCGTGTCTATAAGACCATGTACATCATTTCCTCTATTGGTTATTGAATTGGAAACCCTTGTTTATATTCCTATTTGATCACCATCCAACATGAATAAGAGTCTCCCTTATATTTGTTTTGAGTCTGTCAGTGGATCAAAGGTCAATATCTACCTTTATAGTAGGATCTTGCATGGATGGACCTGAAGTGTATTTCGACAGGGCAATGTCGCACATAACAGGTATACAACATAACTACATAGATGTTGGATATAAATAAGAAACTTTTTCCTTTGAAAAGAATTATATTTATAATGTTCAACTTGCAATTATTTTATATTTTCTTTCTAGAGCACTAGTTGTTTTGATTATTTTGTTATATTTAATTGAACTAAGGGGTAGTTATTAGTATAACTACCTCTTTGTGCAGACTTCAATGCTTAAATTTCTTATAGGTTGCAGATGAAACTATTGGCAAATATTCAAAAGATTTCAAGACTCAGGATCAAGTTCAAACAAAGGAAAAACAACGAGTTTATTCTCCTTCTCCACAAAATAGTTTATTTCAATTAATATTAATTAATATATTTGTTATCTTTTTTCTTTGAGATTTTCTTTCTTTACGGTCATTTATTCGTTGTAGTAATCCCACTACTGTAGGGTATTTTCCCCTAAAGCATTGGGTTATCATTGGGATAAGTAGAAATTGATGTCTCAATGGAGGTTTATTTGTAGGCAACTATAATTGTTTTTGTTGGGTTAATTTTTGTTGTGGTTGTTATGTAAATTGTGGAGATAGATATTATTGACTCCCAAAGGAAGGAATTCACCAAACCTATTGCAAAAAAGTGGTTTTGAGTTGGTTGGGATGCCCATTTATTCCAAGGAATGGAAGGATACCAATTGAGGGATATACTGAAATGTTTTTTGGTTATCTCAAAATTCATCATAAGACTGAGAAGGGTCTTGAGCTATACTTGAAGGTTGAGGTTGTTGTGGTTGTTTTTATGTAAATAAACATATTTTATCATTATTCATATTCTAACCTTGATAAAATGGTTTCAACTTTGGATGGGAGGGAAATTTATTTTTTGCATGATGTTATCCGAAAATTATTCATGTTTGAATTTTTTTCAACAGGAAGTCCTTCAAGGGATGATTTTTCCTACATTTGGAGTAATGTATTGCTAGTGCTAAATTTTCTTCATCAAGATTCTATGTATATTGGAGTGTATCAAGTTGATATCTTAGTAAGTTTAGAATATTATTCTTGAAGCAATATCTCAAGTACCCTTTGCATGTTTTGAATTTCTCCTCAAGCATCATTTTCATAATTCAAAATTTTCATTATAGGTTAGACGCGAAATATCTCCAACTCCCATCAAGTTTAAAATGGCAATAAATTCATATTCAATTCCTGTTGAAAGAATAATTTACAGGGTTTCTTTATCTAACTTACTCTATTTTGACCTCTAAAAATTATATTGAAACCTCTCAAAATAGTCTTCCAAACTTTCATCGTACTTCTAAGTCATATTGAAAATTTCTTCCCTCAAATCCCTAGCATTATAAGAGTCCTGGTATTTACTTAATAAAATTTTCTTCATCTCATATCATGTTTGAATATTGTTTTCACAAAGTCCCATAAACCAATGGAGTGTTGGATTCTTCAACACGACGAAACAAAAATTTAACTTTTGAGTATTGTTGATATAATCACATCTCCTACAAAGGAAATTGAATTCAATTAGAAAATTATCAGTATATTCACTTGCAATGACATTAAAAATGGGTAAGGTTAATGGAGGAATGTTTTTCATATATGCTATAATTTGATTGGAAACTCGAAGATGATAGTCTCCTCCTTGTGGAGCCTACTCTTTCTTTTTATTCCATGTTGTGAAGAAGATGAAACCTCAAAAATATACCATGGGTTGTACTATGGATTACTTCAAGAAGATATATTTCCCTAATAATTATGGTTCTTCAACTATATTTCCATGTGATTATGTGTTAGGATTCCCACTTATTAATTCATCTATATTTGTGTGTTCTGCACATGGAGGGATAATTTTTGTTTCTACTATTAAAGTAACTTATGTTGTAGGAAGAATTTTAGGAGTCTTCATATGGTTTAATTGAGAGCTAGGTTTTGTTCTCAATTTTCCTCTTTCTTTATATTTTTAGTTGACCATGGTTCACCATGTCCATAATGAACCATGAAAAACTAAAAACAACCATGTTTGAAATAATTATACCTTGTAAAACATCACCATATGAAATAACCATTGAGAAAATCCATAATCTAACCCAACTCTTCACGAACATCACATTGTGACATAAACAACAAGAAACACAAAGATTTGACATAAGTCAACCAATATAAATTTCACAATGCTACATAGCCATTGAGTAACATCAAAATCCAACATATCCTTTCATGAACATCACAGTGTGACATAAACCTTAAAAACCTTTTAATTCAACATAAGTCCACCAAGATGAAGATCACAATGAGACATAAACATTAAGGAACATTCAAAATGTGACAAATACCTTAACCAATGTTGTAATGTGACATAATCATTGAGGAACATAGTAATTCCATATAATTCAATGAATGTGAATATCACAATGCATCCATTAAGGAACACCACATTAAAAAATAAGCTTTAGGAATGTCGCAAAGTGGCATAACCTTTATTGAATGTCACAATGTGATTTAAACATTAAGGAATGAATTAGTTTAACATAACATAATGAATATGAATGTATCAATGAAACATAATAATCGGGGGGTAATCACAATCCAACATAACCCTTTAACATAGTTTAACATAGTCGGTCATGGTCAACCATAGTCAACTAAATTAAACCATCGTTCACCATGTTCAACCATAGACAATCTTGGTCAAACAAATATAACCATAGTAAAACATGGTCAACTATGTCATCCATTGTCAACCACAATCAACATGGTTATCCATAGTTAACATGATCAACCATAGTCAAGCATGGTCAAACATAACCAAACAACCATAGTAAACTATTGTTTACTAAATTCAATCATAATCACACATAATCAACCATGTATAACCAAATTCAACGATGGTTGAACATAACCAAACATGGCCATCCACAATGAACCATGGAAAACCATAGTTTAACATTTGAAACGATAGTTAAATATAATAAAATATCATAGATATTTCATTACTAACTATATTGATATTTTAGTTCACAAATCCACTAATCTTCCCACTTGGGTAGGTAGTATATAAGCCACTTTTATTTATGTAGTTGTGTTAATCTTATTGAATGTCAACCATGTAGTTTGGAAATACTAGGAAGCATATTCCTTATTCGTTAATGAGTATTGTTGATTTTGTGTGGTCATTAAAAACTACATTAAATATTGAAAAAATTCAAATAGAACACCGATCATTGTAACGACATCCTCCAAGGCTCAACAAATAGTTGTAAGTGTAGAAATTGGTAGCCTGCTTTGTGATTTCCCACATTACATAATAATAAAATATAAAAACTATATTATGTTATAATAATACTTCTCTTGATCGTAATAAATCAATTTATTGGAGTGCATCTTCATGGGGAATGAAACAACTTGAATTAGTCACGTGCAAGATAAGATGAGGTTTGACATGCCACCTTGTAAGCCTATATAAATGTGCACAGACAATACTAATAATCAATGTGTCTAAAACCCTTTGGAGTCTGTTTTCATGTATGCATGTCTCCATATATTTACGCTGAAAGGCATATACCTATTGGAGATGGGCACAATTAATCAGCTTTTAATTTAAAATTCTAATTTGATGGCTAACAATTGAAGATGCTGGCATATTCTTAGTCGTCCTCCCAAATCAATGAATGTGATTTACTCTTCATAACTTCTTTGTATTTTTGAATGCATCAATTAACCTGTTTAATTTTTAACATTTACCTATTCATATTAAGAAATTATTGTACCACCATATGATTGCCACGTTTAACTGATTAACCTTTGGAATTACCACATTTAATATTAACTTTTGGATTTCCTCAGCTCTATGTGCGTTTCAGTGTGCGTTTAAGCTGTGCATTTCAGTGTTCACCAGCTGCAACACCAGCCCTATGTGCGTTTCGGCGTTCACCAGCCGCCAGCGACTTTGTGGCTGTGATAGTCATACATACAAAGAGACAATCTACCTCTTGGCAGGTAGCTTAATGTGTAGAATTTGATTCCACCGGGAAAAACTTTAAGTATGTGATATTTATCCTAAAGTGTACATAGTGAGGTGAATAATGTATTTAATATCCATTATAAAGTAGGTGAATCATTCAATTTTTTGATGGTAGAATATATCAACATTGCAAATAATTGTTTATGGGTAATTAAAAAAATTTCTCTAATTTACACACACGCACACATGCACACATGCATGCACATACTCAATATATTTGTTGGGAAAATATTCTCACTCAATGTTTTTAGTAGTATATTTCTATTTATATACATATTAGACATTTTTTTATTTGCGTTGGGAAAATATTCTCATTCTTAGTTCTTTACATTTTCGTTTAATAAGGAAGAATGATCATTTTGGCGTAGATTCCATGATTAAGGGGTGGTCGTTTCAACAAGTTTATCTAAAATTTACAACTAGTATCCTATATTTGCAATAAACCATGAGAGGTTCCAAGATGGAAGAATAATTTATACAAATCTATTTTTTATCACATCATCAATGATAACTATATTTGAAGAGGCTCAATAATTTGCAATTAATTGATATAATAATTATTGAGTTTCTAAAGTTCACATTGTACTTTAATAGTGAATTTTCTAATTGATATGTCCTCTTATATATATATATATATATATATATATATATATTGAAATAGTGATTTAATGTGGGTGTATTAAGAACATTTGACTATTGTTTTTATACCCATGATAGTTTATGGAGCTCATGAGAGTTTGTTCATATGTATGTGTGTATTTTTTTCATTTTATACTTTGAAAAATATTATCCCTTCATCTAACATGAAAATAACAAGTGAAAAATATTTTTTGAAAATAATTGAAATTTCCAACTTCAATCCTCTCAACTTCCTCAAAAGAGTGTCATTTTTACTTTATATCATAATTGCTTAATTACAAGATAAGGGATAGGAACAACTTAGTCCATGTTGTTTAAATAATTTATAAAATAAAGTAAGTGTGTTTTGTTCCAATAGACTTGTACAAATAAATTGAATCCATCTCACAATATTTAATATATATCATTAAATATAATCATTAATAAGTGTAAAAACTTCTAATTTAATGTTATGTAAATGTTTTTAATTGTAAAAATTTAAACTCGATTTTTCTTCCATTCAAAATAAAAATCTTAAAAAAATTGTATCCAAATTCAAAAAGTACTTAATTATAATAATATGGAACTTATTACGAATTTGTAAATATTTCGAAGATAAAGAGGTTTAGAAAAACTTATATCCAATATTTGAAATTATAATTCAACAAAACATTAAAGAAAATCAATAGATCGAGGATTATTTTTTGTTTAAGGTTTAATAGTTAAAAATTGATCGTATCATAAACCTCTTCATTAAAGTAGTTAATGACAATACAATATTTTTCATATCATAAACCTCTTCATTAAATTAGTTAATGAAAATACGATATATAATTCATTTTGTGATATGTTGTATGTATGGGTTGACCCAGGTTCTACCTTAGTTCTTCATTAAAACCCTAGAAATGATCGACACCTCTGGTAAACTAGAAGGAAACATTGTGCACAAAGTGCACAATGCAGTCTCACCCGAGATGGCTTATGGGTGATTGCATGACCCAAGTATCTGCAATCATGGAAGGGATGGAACTTGTGGGAATGGTAGGAATATTATTACTTCCTTTAATTAAACATGCATTCTACCATAGCATCATTCATTATGTCTACCCTCATCATTCATTCTTCAGAAAATGACATATTATTCTATCATGCTCAGTAAATAAACTTCAATAGATTCATGGATTCATTCAACATAAAATCATATCCAAGAAAAAACATAAGAGAAGAACACATCGACACACCATATTTTGTTGTGGTTCACTCCCCCTAGGCTACGTCCACAAAGATCTTCTACTTGTTTTTTATTTTCCATCAAAATGCCTCCATTGCACGCATTACATCAAAAGTATAGAAATGGTGAGGTTGACCAGCGTCACACCAATCTCCACAAATTGCGACCTAACCCTCTATTACACTCCATAAGTCTCCATTATCTCCTTGGATATCCAACCAAAACCTAGTAATGTGACTCAAAACTCAGAATTGTTCTCAAAAGGACTTCTCCACATATCTAAGTTACCCATATCTACCTCGTACATCTTTTATTTATATTACAAAAGGTGGGTAAAAAACCATTATATTGACTAAAAAAACCTAATTCTAATTGGACTCAACTTGTCCATATATTAACAACTTGAATGTGGTTGGTCTCCGATCCAACCAGTCATTTCTTTGGATCTGCAATGATTTTCCTTAATTCTCGTTGTGTTATTTCCTTTTCCTTCCCTTGCATTATTTTCTCTTCATTTCCCGGCACGCGTTGATTCCTTGCTCCATTTCTTATCCTCCTGCCTCATTTTATACATTCTTTCCTTGGATTTTTCTCCAAAAATAACCTGCTCCAACATGCCCCCAACACTAACCTTTTGCTTGTCCCAAGCCACTCAGGCAGTGTGTGCCTCCTGCACCGATTTCTCCAATTCATGGAACTTCTTTGTTAGTACCTCTACTTGAGTCTTCTCTTGGGCACTCTTTTCTATCAGGGTCTCTCCCACCTACAAATGTTATGTTCTCTTTCAACACTTGTAACATCCCTAGCATCCAACTGAGTTATGCCACGTAATTGTTTTTGAATTAAATTCAAATTAAAATATATACACACAGAAAAGCTTGCAGAACTTTATATACAAAACTTGAAACATACCAATACATTATGTAAATGCATAGATTCATATAGAAATAATAGTAAACATATACATGCAACATAGACATGCAATACACATAAATAAATAGATAGGTATAAACCACACACAAGAAAAACCCATAAAAATAAACGCATACATAACAATGCAACATGTAATTTAACAAAAAATGGACACTTATCTTGGTAAAAATATCATCAATTGCATGTAGACCTTCCACGAACCTACCATCCGTATACAATGCTTCTCATCACTCTCAGTAGTGGGTCACCCCTGAGATGGGACTAAACTCCACCCGGGAAAAGGGATTCCTAACCAGGATGAGGTATCTCAGAGAATAGGAAAGACTCTGTCATAGGTGCCAACTCAAACTAAAAACCTACCAATAAATTACCAACAATTATTTCACCTAAAGATAAATTGCTCACAGGACTGACAACTTTCCTCTTCAGTATCCCACGGGCCTCACAACCCAATTCTTCAATCCAGCTCCCAAGCTAACTAGGTATAGGTACATGTACAGATATGGGTATGGCTACAGGTACGGGTACAATGATAGTAACATAAAGGTACCGATGAAAGATAAATGATTCAGTGAATGATGATGGAAATGAATCAATAAATCACAAATGAATGAATGGGAAAAAGAATTGAGTCCAAACTATATGTATGCATGTTCCCAACTTGACACTTGTCATGTTGGGAGCTACTTTGGCCCACTTGTCCCCATCCTTAGAAATTAGGATAAAATAATTATCCATACTTTATACTTTAAGGAATATTAATATAATATTCATTTTTGGCTTAAGCTCCCTAGATTATCTGTTTTCCTTAACTTTTAGCCCCCCGCTTTCCCTAACTAGTGGATTTTAGTCCCCCATAATCTTATATCGTGGTCGGTTTTCATTCAACGATGTATTATATTAATGATATGCATAATTACATATACAAAAATAGGCTCACTGACCTTAGCATCTAGGCTCTCTGGCCTAATAAGCACATAAGACTCCTAGCTTATAATAACTGGCTCACCATCCTATAAAACACAACATATACACAAAGTTTCCCTGGCCTCAAAATCCTGTGCACTTAAGTTTGTTGCACGTGGTCTCCTAGAATGTGCACACTTCATAATTTTAGTGTGCAATACATGTGCGCATGTGTGTAGTACAACTCACCATCTTATAATCATTTTTACATTTACATTTACAATTTGGGGTTCAACCCAGGGGTATTACAATCCCCTCTCCTTATTTATGCATTATCCTTAGGGCATTATGTACACATATACAACCAAAATTTTAAAAATCCTAAAAAATATGCCAGTATTATGCCTTCATAGCATCTTCATGCTCCCAAGTTGCATCATCAGGACCATACCAGGTCCATTAGACCTTTACAAACTCTATGGATCGATTCCAGACCTGTTTGATTTTTTGGTCCAAAATGTGTACCATATGCACTTGGAAAGTGCCTTCTTTCTCCACCTGAATCACATTCCAATCAATAACATGATTGGCATTAGGTATATATTTCTTAAGCAATGATACATGAAATACATTATAAATGGTCATTGATGTAGGAAAGGCAAGCATGTATGCTATAGGCCCAATCCTCTCTAGGATTTCAAATGCCCCACAATAGCTAACTGCCAACTTTGAACCATTTCCCAACTTCAGGGAACTTCTGTTGGCCTTCACTTTCAAGAATACATGGTCCCCCACTTTAAATTACATGTGAGTTATACCCTTATCAACATAGTTTTTTTAAGTGTCCTGGGTAGCTTTTAAATTTAGCTTTATTTTCAACATTTTCTCCTCCATTTCCCTAAGTAAATCTAGCTCGACCACTGCTCTATTTGTTGGGTTATCCCAGCTTACTAGTGTGTTGCACCTTTTTCCATAAAGTGCCTCAAATGGGCTCATCTTTAGATATGTTTGGTACCCATTGTTATAAGAAAATTGTACTAAGTGTAGTTAGTCTTCCCATTTTGATGGTTTATCCATCACATACATCCTCAACATATCCTCAATCACTTGATTCACCCTCTCCATTTTTCCATCTGATTCTGGATGATAAGTTGTACTAAAATTCAAATTTGTTCCAGATCCATTAAATAATCCCTTCCAAAAATTTGAGGTAAATTTTGGATCTCTGTTAGACACACTTGTCTTGGGTATACCATGTAATTGAGAAATTTATCTCATATAAACATCAATAATGTTTGTTGCCTTGTGAGTGATATTTAATAGAATAAAATGGGCTTCTTTAGTAAGCTTATCCACCACTACCATGATAGAATCATTTTGTTTGTTTGTTCTGGGCAGTTTGGTGATGAAATCCATTGCTACAACTTCCCATTTCCACTCAGGAATGGGTAATGGTTGTATCAAACTAGCTGAGTGTCTATTCTCATCCTTTACCTCTTGAAATTCCAAACATTTGGCAATAAAATCAACAACTTATTTCTTCATGCCTAGCCAATAATATTGGCTCTTGATAGCTACAATAGTTTTATGATAACCTAGGTTCCCAACATAAGGTACATCATGCATTTTTCTCAATATCGGATTTTTCAATTCCTGGGAATTTGTTACATAAATTCCACCCCTACACATGAGAATTTCCTCATTATCTAGCTTACAGTCTTCACTTTTCTACTGCAAAATACCTTGTTGTAATTTTGTCACTAATTCCTTGTATTGCAAATCTGATTTTGCAGCCTCTATGATTCTGTCTTTCAAATATGATTGGTACATGCTTATGGTTGTAGCATTCAGCTCATGCATTCTTCTGCTGAGTGCATCAACCACTTTGTTCTCTTTCCCCTTGATATGCTTTATATCAAATTCATATTCACTAAGAAATTATAACCATCTGCTTTGCCTAGCATTTAGATTTGGCTGATCAAATAAATATTTCGTACCATTATGGGCTATCCTCAGCTCAAACCTTTTCCCCATGAGGTAGTTCTTCCACTTCCTCAAGGCATGCACTATGGATGCCACATCCAAATCATGAGTGGCATAGTTCCTTTCATGCTCCTTCAACTTCCTTGATTCATAACATACAACAAACCCATTTTGACCGAGTACTCCACCAAGTCCTCCTTTACATGCATCAGTGCATACAATGAAGTCTTAATTTGGATGTGCAATCCTTAGTATTGGAGCACTTGTTAATAATTGCTTCAAGTGTTGGAAACTCTTTTCATAATTCAATGTCCACTGAATTCACACCCTTCTTTTGCAAGGAAGTGATTGGGTGTGCAATCTTTGAGAATCCTTCATTAAATATCCTATAGTATCCTACAAGTCCCATGAATGATATGAACCCTCTCACATTCTTTGGTGCTGATCATCCTATAATGGATTCTATCATCTCAAGATCCACTACTATCCCATCCTCTAAAATAATATGTCCCAACTAATGAATTTGATTCTGATAAAATAAGCACTTGCTCAATTTGGCATACAACTGATGCTCCCTTAATACTTGTAATACCATCCTCAAGTGTTGTTAATGCTCTTTCTTTGACTTAGAATATATAAGAATGCCATATAAAAATACAATGACAAACTTATCTAAGTATTCTTTGAAAATACCATTCATTAAACACATGAAGGAAGATGGTGCATTTGATAATCCAAAGAGCACCACTGTGAACTCATAATGACCATACCTTGTTCTGGAAGAAGTCTTGTTGATGTCTTCTTCTTTAATTCTTACTTAATGATAACCTGACCTGAGATCAATATTGGATAATATTTTTGTATCTTTCAACTGATCAAAGAGGTCATCGATCCTTGGAAAATAATACTTATTCTTCATAGTTACCTTGATCAACTGCCTAAAGTCAATGGAAAGTCTCAATGTTCCATCATTTTTCTTCACAAATAAAACAAGGGCACCCCAATGTGACACACTTGTGCATATATACCCCTTCCTCAAGAGCTCTTCAAGTTGCATTTGCAACTCCTTCAATTGTGGTGTACTCACCCTATATGGAGTCTTGGATACTAGAGTTGCTCCAGGCATCAAATTTATGGAGAAATCAATGTCTTTTTAGGGGGAATTATTGGTATTTCCTTAAACACATATTCAAACTCTTTTAGGATTGGGTAATATTCAATATTTGACACCTTATATTTAGGTGTCTCTTCCATATGTGCTGCAAATATTTGACACCCTTTTCTGTAACATTTCTTCAGCTGCAATTTTGAAATTTATTTGATGGTTACTTCCCTGGGAATTACCTACAATGTCCTTAGGCTCCTTTCCTCATCCAAGCAAGTAAATTCCTTTTTATGATAGTCCAGGATAGCATGATGTTGGTCCAACCAATCCATCCCAATTAGACAGTCATAGGAACCTGAAGGAAATATGTTCAAATCTTACCTCGTGTTCAGTCCATTCATGTCAATAAGACATGACTTAACCATCTCATTAATTTCTCTTTTGCCTTCAGTAGATACCTGCACCAACCAAGATTTTCCATGCTTTCTTCTTAGAAAATGCAAATGTTCCACCATCTTAGGATCTATATAACTATGAATAACTCATGAATCAATTAAAATAACAATGGTTTGGTTATTGATCATACCTTCCAATTCAATCATATGTGGTTGATACTCTGATTGTTTGTTGTCTAGGGTAGCATATATCCTTGGTAAATGTTTTCCCATGTATTCCATTGTTTTAGCTTGTTGTACATTGTGAACAGTCCTCAATTTTTCACCTTTGTGAGGAAAATCTCTAAACATGTGATCTCCTTTACAACCCCAACATTGAATAGGTGGTTGCCTTGGCCTTTGACCCCCTGTCTCAATCCTTATGGGTTCTCTATAAGTTGGTTGTCCCTAAGGATTATTTATGAAGAATGGTGGCTTATTCCCCTTCTTCCTCTGATCCATCTTGAATTTCATTTTGTCTTCCCAATATTTTTAGAAATTTGGCCTTGATTTTTGTTGATCATATAGGCATTTAGCTTGCTTTATGGTCTCCGCCAATGTTTTGGGATCATCATATTGTATTTTTTCACTGATGAATGATGGAAATCCACTCAAATACCTTTGAATCTTAATTGTCTCATCCTTGATGAAAGAAACATCCTTCAGTAGTTCTAAAAACCTTCTTTCATATTCATTTACGGTCGTACTTCAAAGCTTGAGTTCAAAGAACTCTTTCATTTTCTTATCATAATATCTCTTAGTCAAGTATTTCTTTTAAAAATACTTCTTGAATTCCCTCCAACTAACATTTTTCTCTTTAATGTGTTGCACCTGCACAAGTTGATCCCACCACATGGATGCCTTTCCCTTGAGTTGATAGATGGAAATTATTCCTTCTTCATGAGAAGAATAATTATGCAATTGAAAATACTTTCTCATGCCCATCATCCATGTCTACGGATCTTCATCCTTCTTGTGCTCACCATCAAATGTAGGAGGTTTGATTTTGTTCATTTTTCCTCATAGCTCATCCACCCCAGACCTCTTACACTTCCTGACAGAGGATGGGATTGAGCGACTGTGTTCTCTCTTATTGGAATTCCTTGGGGAGTGATGGTGACGTCTTCTAACACTTTGTGTTCTTCGTTTCTCATCACGAGACCTATGAATTCTTGATTTGCTTGAGCCACTCTCCTTATCCAATTTATTTTCTATTTGGTTCAAGATCTACATTAACTTCATGTTGAAGTACTCCTTTTGCTCCTTAGCTCTCATAATCCTTTCATTATAATCTTTATGGCTTTGGACATCCTTCTGCAATTTTTTAATGGTCTCTACCATATTCATGTTTTCAACCCTTCCTTCTCCATGTCCATTAGAGTTTGTTCCTTCAATGCCCATATGGACATCCATCCCTTTGATCTCATATTCCTTGATGTAATCCCCTTGTGCATATTCCATTCCTCTGTACTTTGTTCTAATCTTGATCTGATATAGTTCTTGTTAACTCTGCAAAATGTGCAACCAACATAAATTTGTGAGGCTAATTGATTCAACAATTTCATGAAAATATGAACCATTCTTGTTCAATAATGCATCAAAATTATTTCTTCTAGTTTCATGGAAATTGAATGTCCAAATCAATTTTTTGGGTGAAGAATTATATTCTGTTGTTCAATACCTTTCCAATGCCTTCTTTCGCACTCAATTCTAAGTCTTGAGCAGAAAGTCATGGTTATTTGAAAATTGTCCATTAAGTTTTTTGTTCACTCTTCAACTTGGTGCAATTATGCACAGTAATTATGCCTTTTTGCACCTACTCCATTATATTTTTCATAGGATCTCAATTGGATTTATTCATATACATATTTTGGACAGTTTTTCCAAGTTTCACCTCTTTCTAGGTTCTAGGCTGGTAGATACAGCTTGCTGAAGTTCTAGGCCAATTTGTGTTTTTGGTCTGGAATGCTATAGGTAAATTCTTTTCCATATTAAACATTTTTAACGTGCCCATAATTTTAATTCTTATTTAGGACTGTCTTCTATGGTTCAATATCTTTCCATAGACTTCTCCTGCGCTTCGATCTGATCTCAGAGCATAAATTTATCACCCTTCGAAGTTAGTTGGTTTTTAAAATTTACTCTCCACTGTTTGTCTTGTAACTTCCTCATAAAATCTTCGTTTGAAGAATGGTTTACACTAGTATAAATATATCTATGTGCTCTTTCATTTTAGTTGTTGAGATAAAGTGTACCTTGGTACACTCTATTCTCGGGGTTTTTGAGTAGCTGAAAACGTTTTTTAGGAACTCAAAAACGCACTGCAAAAATATGACCTTCAAACAGTATAAAATGTCGTCAAAATTTGCCATTTTTCTGCTACTGTATGCCATCCAAACGACTTCATGCACACAAATTTGAACATGTATGCCCATATTTAGAATTCGCAACAACACCAGAAGGTAGTGCATGCTCCACGCACCTATAACCAATTTGGGTCACCTCTTTTTCACGCAAATAACTGGTGCACACTAATTTTGTGTCGCGTGCCATTATCCACCACACATAAATTTGGTTTATGCACTAATACCTGTTGCATGAAACTTTTGTGGCGCGTGCTAATATTCCACGTGCATTGCACTCTACATGTTGCACCATGTCAATTTTAGTACACCCCCACCGTGCAAAAGTACGTTGTGTGCATCATTAATTAAATTATCACGCAACAACATATACCCACACTATGCATGCACCAACAAAATTCATTTGTGCTCTGTCAATACTGCATTGTTGGCACAAGGGAAGACCCAAGGTTCAACGCTACAACAATGCACCAACAAAACCCTAACTACTGACCCTTTCAGAAACACCTACGAAGAAGATGAAGTCTCACCCGAGGTAGAGGTAGGGGTGGTTGCAGGACTCCAGTGTCTGCAACCTTAGTTGGGACATAGATCTGTGATTCTAATCACTTAACAGAGAACTCAACAGTTATATTAATCAATATTCAGTTATTAGTTACATCGCAGTTAAACCCTAATTATAGTAGTGTGCAATATTCAACTAGATCTAGCATCTAACATCACTTAGCACAATGAAACGGATCATATCTTAATAGATTCAGCACTAAGCACAAAGAAGAGTAACACAACATGTACGTGGTTCACCCCTACCCTCGGGGCTACGTCCACTAACTCTTTTTCATCTTTATTATCTTCTTCAATAGGTTACATCCACAGAGACTCAAATCCCTTCCTTGCGTTACAGCACAAATCCTTCCACAGTCTGTTACAACCACTTTCACTTAGCCCTATAAGTCTCACACAATATGCACCAAAGAACTTACAACTCTTGATCACACAGATCCAACTCTAGCACTTAGCCATTACTTTCTCTATATCCTCACTACATCGCCTAGCATCTATTTATACATACAAAATAGGCCTAAGCATGGGTGAACCCATGGGATGACATTCCCATACCCGTTACATAATCCCAAATCCCAAAAATGTCCCTAAAAGGAGCCTAGATCCTACGATATCCACTTCATCTTGCACTCCACCTTTGACAGCCTGTTGAAGTCCCAAAATTAGGTCAAACATGACCAAGAATCCTCAAAAATTGGTTAAGGGCCAATAGGCACTTAGCACGATGGAACAAATCAGATATTAACAGATTCAACACTAAGAAAATGTATATAAGTCAGATCTATAATTCATCCATAATATTAAGCACTAAGCATAAACAAATCATTATTCTATATTAAAGCATAAGCACATTAACATATAAGCACATCAACACATTGCACAAAGAAGAGCAACACAACATGTACGTGGTTCACCCCCACCCTGGGGATACATCCATCAACTCTTTGTCTTCTTTATTAGCTTCTTCAATAGGTTACATGCACAGAGCCTCAAAACCATACTCTACATAGGACAGGAGATCTACGCAACTCACTAGATCCTCCTTCTTTGCGTTACAGCACAAAGCCTTCCACAGTTTGTTACAACCACTTTCACTTAGCACTGCAAGTCTCACACAGTATGCACCAAAGAACTTACAACTCTTGATCACACAGATCTAAGTCTAGCACTCAGCCATTACTTTCTCTATATCCTCAATACATCGCCTAACATATATTTATACATACAAAATAGGCCTAAGCATGGGTGAACCCATGGGATGACATTCCCATACCTGTTACATAATCCCAAATCCCAAAAAGGGCCCTAAAAGGCGCCAAGATCCTGAGATCTCCACTTCGTCTTGCGCTTCGCCTTCGACAACCTGTCAAAGTCCAAAAATTAGGTCAAACATGACGAAGAATCCTCAAAACTTGGTCAAGGGAAAACATGCACACAACAAGCGCACCATTATTATGTGTGCACACACCGCGTGCACCAGTATTGTGCATGCACCACTCAATTTGCACTACACAATTCTAAATTAAGTGCACACACCCATGTGCCAATATTTTATGCACATTACCAATCTCTAGCACACAGCGCCAAATTTTAGCGCGTGCACTCGCATGCCAATATTTTTCCGTGTAATGCCACTCTACATCACGCAGTGCCAAATTTTAGCGCACGCACCCACACACCAATATTTTTTCGTGCAATGCCACTCTACACCACGCAACGCCAAATTTTAGTGCGCACACCCACACGCCAATATTTTTCCACATATCACAAGATTTTCACTACCGATCATACATTTTTAGTGCACCCAACTACACACATTCATTTTTATGTGCATCCATTCCTCGTGAATTCTACTGCAGAAATTGGGGATTTTGCCTAACGTTTTCCCAATTTTTACCATATACATTTTGTAACTATGAAATTTATTTAATTTCACCCTGATAACACCAATTCAACCTTTGCAACAAAAAAATGTTGTTCATTGACATTCTTGGAACAATTTTCTCCCAAACTCAATTCACGAATTGAGAATTTTAATCAACTAATCTTGCTCCATATGTCATGGCTTCCTTGTAACTTCAAACTCAACCAATTCCAGGTCTGAAGTTTCTAGAAAATATATTAAATTAAGAATATCTCAGTACTTGGCCAAATTTCTCAATTTTCCCATGAATTTAACAATAGAAATTGGGGCGTTTGCCCAATTCCACGCATTTTCTTCTAATTTTTATCATGTACGCTCTGTAACTTCAAAATCAACTCTCTGTGAAATTTATCCAAAATTCAACTTTCTCGGTCCATCTAGGCTTAGTGTTGAAAACCTGGCTCTGATACCATATTGTAACATCCCCAACATCCAACTGGGCTATGCCACATAAAAATCTTCAAACTGTATGAAAATTAAAACATATACACACAAAAACTCTTGCGAAACTTTATATATAAAAATTAAAAAAAAAAATACATTCTATAAATGCATAGATTCATATGGAAATAACAATAAACATATACATGCAACATAGACATGAAATACCCATAAATATACAGACAGGTATAAACCACACATAGGAAAAACTCATAAAATAAATGCATACATAACAATGCACAATGTAATTTAACATAGAATGGATAGTTATATTGGAAAAAATATCACCAAATGCGTGTATAACTTCCACGAAACTCCAATCCTTAGACACGTTGCTCATCACACTCAGCAGTGGGTCACCCCTGAGCTAGGACTAAACTCCACTCGAGTAAAGGGATTCCTAACCAGGATGATGTATCTAAGACAACAAGAAAGACTCCATCATAGGTGCCAACTCAAACCAACAGCCTACAATCCCTCATTCCCCACTGTTACCACATAAACTTTTCAAGGTCTTGTGATTCTGTGATTTCTACCTAGGTCTGTAACTTTTCCTTTTTCTCCTCTTTTTGCAGACCCGATCATAGGTTTTTCCTCTCGGCTTGTATTTTTTCTGTTGTTTGTTTGCACCTGATTCATAGACCTGTTTTTCATTGTTGGCTGCATGAGAAATATCGTCCCTAAGCTTTTTTGTTTTCTCTAAGGTCAATCACTTTTCTCTTTACCCCTGTCATTGATCTTTTTGTTTTCCTGAGCCCTCAACCAATCATTCAAGTAAACTATATAGGCCGCATTGAACACCAAGTGCAACACTTGTAGCACTCTGATATAAAACCAAATCAAGAGAGTGAGCAAGATCAACTTTCAACAATGGATATCCATTAGATGGAGCGGATCGACGACCATCGAGTGATCAGGATCATATAGTTGCACCAAGTTTAGCGTCAAACAAAGGTCCAAAATTGTGAGGTCGACCCTAACCATTGGTACTTAGAGGGATGCGTGGCACAAGATGAACATTTCGTTGACTCACGGAATGAAGCAATCAAAGGGAAAAGTCATGAGTAATCGCTAAGTCACAAAATAATCTGGGCCGTCCATTTCAGAGAGACACATGTCATTCGATCTGAGGGATCACGATTTTGCAACCTGGATGGTTTGAGCATAAAGGACAATGTGAACTCGCAAAACGTGAAATCACGACGCACCTAAGAGTTAGGCCCAATATCACAGCCCAGGGTCATATGGAAAGTGGGGTCTAAGAGAGATAAGCACGTGATTAAGCGACGGGCGACCAAATTTGTTCAAGGAGATGATCGTGGCCGTCAGATTCGAGGCAAATCTGATCATCAATCTAGATGGGTCATTTCACAGGATTGAGCATTGGAACATTTGAAATCAGAGGAAGTGAAGACTCCCAAAATGAGAGATCCTGAAATTTCATATGGGATATGTGTAAGGTCATGGCCCGAGGTCACATGGAGTGATGGATAGGAGCTATTGCAAGGGCCGAAACTGCTCATTTTGGTCTCATCAGGGGATATGCATGGTTTTGAGGTGCTGGGTTGTCTCGGAGGAGTCGTTATCTCACCTAGAACATTCATGGTTGTCGGGCCTCGCCCTCATCCAGATGAAAGTAGTTAATGAAAATGGGGGAGGTGGTTGAAATCTCATTTCACCACTTAAATGGATAGCATTGAAAAACTAGCCATGAAGGGTAGACAGTCAGCCAAAAGTTCCCCTAGCATGGATTTTCTTGTGAATCCCATACTGATATGATCTTGCGTCTGACAAGAGAATTAAAGTGAAATCTAACAGAGGAAAATGAAGACGTAAAGCTTTGAATATAATATCGAGGTCACATATCTCATGGTGGTGTATTGTTCTAAGTATAAATAATCAGTTTTGATATTTTTTTATGGTCGATGGTTGAGCTAAGCTCCCGTATTGTAAAGTTATAATGAAGCCTCTGGTTCTCTGGTTATGATTTGCCTTTTGAGACTTCTTGTTTAATGATAGTTAGCTTCCTTATCAACTCTTTTTCTTATATTGAAGACTCAAGCATGGGTGATCCAGTCGAGTTGTTGTGACTATATTTTAATGTATGTTTGATTGCAATATTGTTATGACGTTTTCAGTTTCTTGAAGTTTTGTGTTCAAGAAGATCTTGTATTCGAAGATTTTCCTCCTTAGGTTGTTGGAAGACCCGATGTCCATAGAAGACCTCTACATTTCCTCACCTGCTCTTTCCCCCACTCACCCTTTACTACAACTTACTGACTGAAGTTAGATCAAGATCTCATTTACCAGTGCATACCAGTCCATTTTTCTGAGTTAAAGCATTATAATATTGAGAATGAGTCCATTAGACCACCATTAAATTTATTCATTGTGACATAAAACTGATGGATACTGGGCTTAAATCTATTGCAATATAGAGGTGACTTCTAGTGCTAACATTTCTAGCGCCGTTGTCGGGGATGAAGTTGAATATTTTCACTGGGATTGAATGACAAAGCTCACTAGTTTTGAAGGTGTTGCAGAACTTAGTACATCAAAGATTTCAATTGTACACCTGGCGACTCCACTGTTTCAGCTGTGGCTTCTAGAGGTAGAGACGTGAGGTCTACTCCACAGTTTCCTTTAGAAACACCTGAAGCTGACCCGGAGAAAATTGTCAGAAAGGGAAAGGCCCCTTTAGAAGGTACTTCTTCTGCTGAACTAGGTATTTATGATGATTTTCACTGTCCTCCTTTAGAAACTCTGATATGTGATTCTCATTCTCCTATTATACCATGTGTTGGATTTTCCCAAAGTTTAAAGTTTGGGAGTGTTCCTGTTGATTTTTCCCCTCCTGGTTTGGGTTTGGAGGGAGAAATACTTGTCACTCCTCTCTCCCCTAAATTCCTACCTTGTTCTAGACCCCAGACCTTGGAATATTTTCCCACTCCAGGTTTTATTACTCCTACTCTTGTTAGAGTTACTGATTTTGTAGAAAGGGAATCCTCTTTCCCTTCAAGCCCTGCAACCTTTTCTCCAAATCCTCTGTTGTTTCCCTTTCCTCTTGGAAGCTCAGTTCGAGTATCCCCTATTTGAACCCCTCCCCCTCCTAGTTCTCCTCAACCTATCATCCCTACGGCAGGTGCCAATCCTCTTAAGAATAGAATGGATGCCATAGTGGCTGCAAGATATTCCCCTCTAGTCCTACCTCAACCAATGAATGCTCTCCCTGTTGGAGATTAACTAAAGTATATGCCCAAGTTCAAAGGAGAGGAAGACATAATTGTCGAAGAACACCTCGATGCCTTCTACAGTTATGCATCCAACCTTAATATTGAAAACGAGGATGTCTAGATGAGATTCTTTGTCCAAAGCCTTGATGTTGAGGCTAGGAAATGGTTTAGAGGGTTGACCACTGGATCCATTAATGTGATTGACGTCTTATCTGATGTTTTCTTGAGGCAATGGGGGGATAAAAAAGACTTTATGTATTATATCACATAATTTAGTTCCCTGAGAATAAAAGAGGGAGAATTTGTCTTTGACTTCTCCAAAAGATTCAATAAAATGTACAGTAAGATTCATGTTGAGATAGAGCCTACAAAAGGCTTTTCCAAGATTACCTATGCTAGTTATTTTGACCCCGATTTCTGCCTCTTGTTGAGAGAAAGAAGAGATACTTCCTTGTATCATATGAAATATGAAGCTCTTGAAGTAGAATCCAATGTATTGGCAGTTGACAAACTTAGGAATAAAGAGTACAGAGGGAGATGGAGGGCTAAGGCCTCAACCTCTGGTTCTTCTACATCTCACCCTCAAGTAGATGAATTGACCAAGATGGTAAAGTCCTTGTCTGCATTAAATTTGAAGGGAATCAAGGTTATAAGAATGTTCTAAATGTTGATAACAGAGCTAGCTTCAGAAGACCAAACAATGCCCCTCAAATACTCCCGGGAGAGCCTATAAACAAAGAGAAGGATGATCAAAAAATCCAAACACCTCTCCAAAATAACCTAGTTGTTGATGAAGAGAGGGAGGAAGAAGAACTTGATCCTAAAATCAATTGTCTTAGAGACATATCTCCATTTCCCCATTTGAATCAATCTGCATACGAGGAATCCCTCTTGAATAGTCAAATAAATGAGCTAAGTAAAGAGGAGAAGACCAATAGTTGTCCCAGAAAATACAAACTCAGGTATAAGAAGAAAGAAGGGAAGTATGAAATCCCAGATTAGACTTCCAGAGCATATAATCCTACTAAATATGCAACAAACAACATCAAAGAAAATAAATCTCAGAACCCCTCACCAGTATCCAAAGATCCTGCCCTAGAATTGAGAGAAATTCTAAAGGCCCTTTCTTCCTTTAACTTCGAGCATGAAATTCAAAAAATCAGGATCCCTGTGCCCCTTTCAGAGCTAGCCAAGAATGAAGATTTCAAGAAATCCCTCTCCAACCTATTACAGCCTGTGACTTCATCTTATTCCACAGACTCACTAAACCTTCAAAATGAAAAGATAGCAATTATCTTAGGTCCCATGATAGAAGACATAGATGATTCATACCCTCCATTCTATATATCCCTAAATATACATGATAAGGTGTTGCATAAATGTTTGATGGACTCAGGTGCCTCTCATAATCTCATGCCCAAAACTGTCATGGAAGAACTAGGACTAGGAATCACAAAATCATATCATGACTTGTATTCCTTTGATTCGAGGAAAGTGCAATGTCTTGGGGTCATCAAAGATTTGGTTGTGATCGTGTTCGAGTTTCCCATGAAAAGTGTGGTCATGGATATCATGGTAGTTGATGTTCCTCCCAAGTTTGGCATGATTTTTTCAAGGTCTTGGATAAAAATACTTGGGGGAATGTTGCATATGGACCTCACATATGCTACCATCCTAGTGTTTGGAGGAGAGCATAGAAGATTGTATATAGAGGCTTAGTTGGCCTTCATTATCAGCAATGAAGCAGAGCCCTCCAATCATCCTATCTTTTCCCTTGACACTGATTTGGAATCTATCTTACTACAACTCACTGATGCCCCTAAACCTCCTCTTGAGATCAGAAAGCCCATTAATCCCTATGGAGATTCTCATATGATTACCTCTATTTGGAAAATGTTCTTTGACAGAGCCTCTTCTAGAGAAGGTGTTGGAGCTAGAGTGATCCTTGTTTCTCCTATTCAATAAATTGTATCCCTGTCATTCAAGTTAGAATTTGAAATTACGAATAATGTGGCATAATATGAAGATCTTATTTTGGGTTTAAAGGCTACAAAAGACATGGGAATTGAAGAGATACCAGTGTTTCGAGATGCCGAGTTGATTGTCCAACGAATCATAAATATTTATTGGTCCAAACACCCTCGACTGAGATCATATAGAAATGAAGTGTGGGATCTGCTTGACAGTTTTTTCTCGGCTTTCAACATTTCATTTATTCCAAGAGAAGAGAATGTCATGGCTTATTCTCTGGCCATCTCAGCGAGCGAGTTCAGGGTCCCACTGCCACCTAATCTCATGTATGATGTTGATATTAGATATAGGCCCTCTATACCTGATAATATCAAGCATTGGAAGGTTTTCAAGGATGATATTGAAATCAAAGGATTTATTGAGTCGGTTGATGAGTTCTCTGCATTACACATTGATTAGGATCATGATTCCAAAGGTGACCCTCCCCTTGAAGTATTTTTGAATAAAATTGCTAATCACCATATTGTTCAACTGCCTAGCAATCACATTACAAAGGGACTATTTCCTTTACAAAGATTGTTCGATGGGAACGATGTGCCACTAACGTTTAAAGGCCCAACTAAGGATGTCGATGTAGCCGAGTGCAATAATGATACAGAGGAGGATCCAAAGTTCATCAAGTTGTCAAGCATCATGTCAAGGGAGCAGAGAGCCAAGTATACTAAGTTATTAAAAGAATTTGTTGATGTGTTTTCCTAGACCTATGAAGACCTCAGGACATATGACACAACTGTAATTAAGCATAAGATTCCATTGAAAGAGGAGGCCAAACCATTTAGGAATAAATTAAGACAAATAAATCCTATGTTGTTGCCTATTATGGAAAGGGAGGTAAAGAAGCTACTAGACACCCAAATCATTGTTCCTTTGAGATACTCTGAATGGGTGGCCAACTTGGTTCTAGTGAGAAAGAAAAATGGTGAAATCAGACTGTGTGTTGACTTCAAAAATATGAACAGAAGCTCTAAGAAGGACAATTACCCTTTTCCAAAGATGGAACACATATTGCAAAAGGTGACAGGTGCATCCAGAATTTCAATGATTGATGGCTTTTTTGGCTACAACCATATCTATGTACCACCTGAAGACAGAAAAAATAAAGACTTCACCACTCCTTGGGGCACATTCATGTATGCCAAAATTCCCTTTGGATTGATGAACGCAAGAGCTACCTTCCATCAAGCCATGCACATCATATTCATTGAAGAAAGAGATAAATTTGTGCTCATCTATTTGGATGAAATAACAATCTTCTCCAAATCTGATAAAGAACATTGTCAACATCTAAGAAAGGTCTTCTTGAAATGCAGAAGGTTTGGTCTATCCCTCAATCCTAAGAAGTGTTTATTTTCAATGAAGGAAGGAAAATTGTTGGGACACATCGTATCAGCTGAGAGGGTCATGATTGATTCAAGTAGGGTGGAAGCTATTCAAACCTTGTCTCTTCCTAGACCTAAGAGGGAGGGTCAGTCCTTCCTGGGAAAAATCAATTTTCCGAGAAGATTTGCTGCAAATTTTGTTGAATTGGTGAAGAATATCACATCCATGCTCATGAAGGGGAATGAAGTAAAATGGACTGTCGAATCCAGAGAATCCTTCAATCAAATAAAAAAGGCACTGATTGAAGCACCTATGATAGTCAGTCCTGATTATTCCAATAATTTTCTATTTTTTTCCTTTGCTTCATTTGATACAATGGTCGTTGTTTTACTACAAAATAATGATGAAGGGCTGGAGCATCCTATTTCCTCTTTTAGAAGATCCTTAAGAGATGCAGAGGTCATATATGACATCATGGAGAAGTAGGCCTATGCCTTGGTGAAAGCTCTTAAATATTTCAGAGTTTATGTTTTCCATAAAAAAATCACATATGTTCCTTTAGCTTCTGTGAAGGACATTCTCATTCAACCTGAAATAGATGGGAGAAGGAGCAAGTGGATTGCCGAAATCCTTGAATTCGATCTGGACATAAAACCCACCAAGCTAGTTAAATTCCATGGTTGAGCCAAGCTATTGGCTGAATCTAATTGTAAATCTTTGAGGGTCAATTTCATCAACATTTGCTCCGAAAATCAACAAGCTGATTTTTCTGATAAAGGTTCTCAGGACAACCATCCATTGGTAGAATGCCCCTAGTACAAATACATTATATATTTTCTGCAAGAGTTTTTGACCTCCAGATGGAATAGGGAAGAGCAAGAAAAGAGATATTAATCTCAAAGCAATTAAATATTTCCTTATTGGGCAAGCTTTGTATTGGAAAGACCCTCTGGGAGTGCTTCTGAGATGTTTAGACCCATGAGAGGCCCAAAAGATCATGTTGGATTTACATAGCGGCCTATGTGAGGGACATTACTTCTAGAAAACCACTACCTACAAAATTCTCAGGGTTGGGTACTACTGGACTACTCTATTCAGTGGCGTATCTGCAAAAATCAGGGCCTGCATCAAATGTCAGAAATTCTCTGGGAAGAAGTAGCTCAAGTCTCTGCCATTGAATCGGGTACTAGCTTCAAGACCTTTTCAGCAGTGGGTCCTAGAATTTATTGGGGAAAATCATCCTGCTTCAAGTGGTCAGCACAAATGGATTTTAACTGCAATAGATTATTTCACCAAGTGGATAGAAGCTATGCCCACAATGAGTGCTTCTCACAAAGTAATCATTGGTTTTCTTGAAGATATTATGGCAAGGTTTGGTTGTCCAAAAACAATTTTCACTGATAATGATGCATCCTTCAAGGCCGAACCATTGATCAATTTTTGTGAAAATTTTGTAATTTCATTGATTCACTCTACCCCCTACTATCCCCAAGGCAATGGATTAGTAGAGTCCTCCAACAAAATCCTGATAAAGATCGTCAAAATACTATTAGAGGAAAACAAGAAATCCTGGGACTCAAAGCTCAATTTTTCTCTATGGGTTGATAGAGTGACAACAAATAGGTCCCTGGGTATCTCTCCTATCCAACTTGTATATGGGACTGAAGTCGTTTTTACTTCTCACCTCACCCTGCCTATGGAAAAATTCTTTCAGGACTACCAAGGAGAGCCTAACTATATCATCAGAACAATTCATCAACTGGTAGAAGTTCAACAGACTAGAGAGAAGGTGTTGGATAGAGCGCATAGCCATCAACAGATAATTAAGTAGACTTTCAACAAGAAAGTCAGAAAAGAGGACTTCCAGTTGGGAGATATAGTACTCAAATGGGACGCACCCAAACAAGACAAGGAAAAGCATGGTAAATTTGAATCCCTTTGGATAGGTCCCTTCAATATTTTTGAAACATTTCTAAACAATAGTTACAGATTGCGGAATTTGGTGGTTGATCAAGTTTTCGGTGGCCCATTAAATGGGCACTTCCTGACTTTTTTTTTGTTTAAATCCGCAGTCTGATTCCTACCATTGTAAATACCGTTCATTATTTATGTTTATTTTGTTTTCAATAGGAGACTCCATGAGCCAACACTAAGGCACTCGAACTGCTTGTTCTTGGTAGCTCGCAGGGAGCATGCCATCCCTTGTGGAGCCAAATGTTATCACATAAACTCATTAAGGTATTGTGGGTCTGTGGTTTCTACCTAGGTCTGTAACTTTTCCTTTTTCTCCTTTTTTTGCAGAACCGATCGTAGGTTTTTCCTCTCATCTTGTAGTTTTTCTATTGTTTGTTTCCACCTGTTTGAAAGAACTCTTTTTCATTGTTGGTTGAATGAGAAATACTAGCCCTAATCTTTTATGTTTTCTCTAAGGTCTATCACTTTTCTCTTTACCCTTGACGTTGATCCTTTTGTTTTCTCGAGCCCTCATCCAATCATTCAAGTAAGCTATACATGCCGCAGTCATGAACACCAAACATAACACTTGCAGAAATCTGATATAAACACAAATCAAGCAAGCGAGAAACATCATCTTTCAACAGTGAAGATCCATCAAATGGAGTGGATCTACGACCATCGGGTGATCGAGATCATACAATTGCACCAAGTTAGTGTCGGACAAAGGTCCAAAATCGCGAAGCCGACCCTAGTTGTTGGTACCGAGAGGGATGTGTGATGCAAGATCAACATTTCTCTGACTCGCATAATGAAGCAGTCAAAGGGCAGAGTCATGAGGACTCATGAAATGAAAAGTTAGGAAATAATCTAGGCCGTCCATTTCAGAGACATGCGTGTCATCTGATCTGAGGGATCGCAATTTTGCAACCTGGATGGTTTGAGCATGGAGTACAACGTGAACTCATGAAACGTGAAATCGCGACACGCCTGAGAGTTAGGCCCACGATCATAGCCCATGGTCATATGGAAAGTGGGGCCTAAGAGAGATAAGCACCTGCTTGAGTGACGGGTGTCCAAAGTTGTTTGAGGAGATGATCATGGCCATCATATTTGAGGAAAATCTAACCATTGATCTAGATGGGTCATTTCATGAGATCGAGCATCAGAACATTTCAAATCAGGGGACGTGAAGACTCCTGAAATTTCATATGGGATATGCATAAGGTCATGGCCCAAGGTCATATGGAGTGACGGATAAGAGCTATGCTAAGGGACAAAAGTGCTTTTTTTAGTCTCATCATAGGATCTGCATGGTTTCAAGGCGCTGGGTTGTCTCAGAGGAGTCGTGAGATCGCTTGGAACATTCATGGGTGTCAACCCTCACCCTAATCCCGATGAAAGTAGTTAATGAAAATGGGGGAGGTGGTTGAAATGTCGTTTCACCACTTAAATGGAGAGCATTGAAAAAATGGCCATGAAGGGCAGACAATCAGCTGAAAGTTCCCCTGGCATGGATTTTCTTGTGAAGCCCATACTGATATGATCTTGGATCTGACAATAGAATGCAAGTGCAATATGACAGAGTAAAATGTGAATGCAAATCTTTGAATGTAATAGCCAGGTCACATACCTCATGGTGGCGAATTGTTCTAAGTATAAATACTCAGTTTTGATATTTTGTTATGGTCGATGGTTGAGATAAGGTCTCGTATTGTAAAGTTTTAATGAAGCCTCTAGTTCTCTGGTTATGAGTTGCCTTTTGAGACTTCTTGTTTAATGATAGTCAACTTCCCTATCATCTCTTTTTATTTTGTTATTGAAGACTTGGGCATGGGTGATCTAGTCGAGTTGTTGTGACTATATTGTAATGTATGTTTGATTGCAATATTGTTATGACGTTTTTGGTTTCTTGAAGTTTTGAGTTCAAGAAGACCTTGTATTCAGAGATTTTCCTCCTTAGGCTACAAGAAGACTTGATTTCCATAACAGACCTCTACATTTCCTCACCCTCTTTTTCCCCCACTCACCCTTTACTACAACTTACTGACTGAAGTTAGATCAAGACCTCATCTGCCAATGCATACCAGTCCATTTTTCTGAGTTAAAGAACTATAATCCCAAGACTGCGTCCATTAGACCACCCTTAAATTTATTGATTGTGACATAAAACTGATGGGTACTAGGCTTACCTCTGCTGAAATCCATAGGTGAATTCTAGTGCTAACACCTGTTGTCACAAGAGTTGGTTCTAGGCTGTAATAGAGCCAAGCCTTAACACATTTTAAATGAAAAAATAATTTATCACTCATAACTTGATTTTGGTTGCATGCAAGTAAATTTTGAGATAACCACGAACCACTTTTCATTAAAAGATGCCCCTTCCAACTCAAGAGGGATCTCTCGAATATATATCACGATAGGATATCCAATAATCTTAACAGCGGGAAGATCTGTGGGTAATCAAAAAGTTTTGAGGTTTTTAGGGTTGGTGGGTTGGACCAGGAGCTAGTCCATTGGGCATGGAGTCAAATGATCAAGCAAATAATAAGACTATTTCGGAAATGGAAATCCATGGAGCAGAGGCGAGATAGAATATGATTACAAAGAGAAGGATTTATATAAGTATGGCAGTAGAATAAAGAGAAAACATATCAATACATAAGGAGCACTTAGCGATGAGTAAATTCCAAGAATAATTCAGTGGAAAGAGATGGTTGGGATAGAGCATGTAACAAAGGATGAATTCTGAACCTTGATCTCTGCAAGAAACAACCTATAACCAATCTGCAACAACGAATCTAACAGAGGATGAATTCTATTACAAAATAGTTAAAAATTGAGAAGAAAAGATAGATGGAGTGATATTGAAACTAAGAAAATGGACAAACTCTGCAAGCAACATCACAGGAATCTCTGATATGGACAAAACATGCTTCTACAATCTTTTATTAAATTAAAAATGAAAGCTACAACCCAAGAGTACTACTCCTGTGTCTTTCCCCCTTTTTTCATTTTACAAATATGCCTCATATATCTATTGAGGTTGAAATCCTCTCTAATCTAAAAGATGACAACAATTACAACCAATTCTTGAAACTTTCTGCCATAGAATATGGGCAAAATTGTTGAAACCTGGGGTTGTGATTATGGATTTGTATCTCTCGAATAGTGACATATGTGTATAAACGGAAAGAGTATTTTTTGCATCTATTTATTATGAGCAAAAACCTTTCTCAGTTTCTTGATATCCGTTTTCATTTGCCCCGAATCTGCATTTAACAAACATGTGTCAAAACAAGAAAATATGAAATCTGAAAATTAGGGCTTGGAGATGGATTTTATTCTCCCAATATGTAAAACCTGTAGGACAAATGAGAGAGGCTAATGATATCTTATGTGTTAGGGACAAAATCCTCCAACCGTTTCTCAAAATGATACTCCAGTCGCACATAATCATCATTTGAAAATGATGACTAAGCGTAGTAAAAAACGTCACATTTCTGAAAACAAACCTCAGGAGGGATTTTGAATTCCTTCCAAAGATCCAAATGAAATTATTAAGACACCATTGGAAAAATTAGGATTTTTATATGTCTATTGACTATTTGAACACGGAAAACGGCCTCTCCATGACTGCGAAACTTGTATTTTTCTAAAGCAGTTTTGCATATGACTGGAGTCCTGATTTTGGGTTTTCGAATTTCAGGGTTTTGGGTATCATGCCTTCAAGAGTTATGACATGAAAGGAATCCCAAATCATGATGGGATTAATTAGACAATAATAATTTTTATTAATATCTTAATTAATCACGATTAGCAATTAATCTTTAACCTTTCGTAGATTTAAGTGTTGGGACTTCGATAATGCTTGACGGGAGAAATCCCAAATCACGAAATTGCAATGAGATTTATTAATGTTAATATTTATTAATATTTAATTAACCTGGCTTATCCTTTAATACTTTAGTGAATTCGGGGATTGGGGCTGTAGTTATTAAAATATCTACGTCGACCAAATCACCGACGGCCAAAAATCCTGGACTTGTGAACTTTTTCTCCATGTGGCTTAATGCTCAGTGTATGCGGTCATTCCACTGCCCATGCTTCCATTCATTCTCCTTGTGACTCAATGCTTGAACATATGGTACATTTCTTTGATTCTCACGTGAACCCTGTCTTTGGATTTTTCATGAATTGGCTTGTGACTGTTATATTGTTGTGGCATTTGGGGCTGATTTCGACGTTATTTGAATGAAGATGACAGGTAAAGAACATTCAGTGATGCTCTTGATAGAAAAATGGTTGTTTTCTCACATCTACACTTTCGGTAGTTAAACACTATAAATTTTTTCTCTCCTAAGTTACCGAAAGACAAAATTTAAATATTTTTTACAACAGAGGCTCCATCTAGGGATGGTGCTTTCCTGCAAATTGCAAGAACATTAGACCACATGCCTTCATCCATTGGTTGACCTGAGATCATCCTTATCAAATGCTAAACCTTGTCACTTTGCTTTCACCTTTCCGAAACAAAAATTGCTTATGAATTCATTGGGCTATGGAGTCATGATGCTTTAAAACAAAGCCATATTGAATTCCAAACTAAACCAGAAACATACTGAAAACCACTTTTGTACTCTAGTGCTCAAAGTCAAGCTTACTTATATACATTACCTACTCTAACCAATATCACTACTTTGTTCAAGTATAGGAAAACTTCCAAATCAACCAAGCGAGTATCCAACTAACAAACTTAATTATACTTCCATCTTTGAGCAAAAGGATGACAGTAGCAGTTTCAAATTTCAAAACATGCCCTGGGAGCAGGTACTTATAGTTTTGAAATTCAGACTTCAAGAAGTCAGAAATAAAAAATTCAGTCCCCCATTTTGACTTCATATAAACTGCTACTGGATCATAAAAGTCACATAGAAATACCTCATTTTGTTGTTGTTCCAACTGACTGAAATGTTGTTGCTTGCTACCTTTACTGATCTGAATGTTAAATGTGGACTGCTCAATATTTTCTCGGTAAAGATGCATGATCAACTATTGATCTGAACCTGTCTGCTCTCTTTCATCATATCCCTGTAATCTAAATTCATCACTATGATATGCTAGCCTATAACAATTGACAATTTTTAAGAGAGAAGAAGAGATATGTTCTTCATTTCCTACACTACTATCTTGATAATGATGAAATAAAAACCAAGTCTGAAAATATGCATCATGAAAAAATTTCTGATCACCCTCTCCAACAATGATATCTTTAGAGGATGTATCAAAGTTAAAAGTATCTTCATTGGACTCTTGAAAAACGTATTCATATCTATTTTCAAACATAGCATTCATACTTTTTTGATCATCTCTTAGCTGATAAATAGGATTTGATGAAATTTCATTAGACAACAAATATTTAAAATCCTCTTCATCATCACTATATTTATCAAATACTGGAAAATCATAATAAAATCCTGAAGGTTTCTGCATTGAAAAATCAACAATCTGATCTTGAAGTAGATTTCGAAAAATATCATTGTCTTCTTCATCATCAACAACCTTTACATCAAAATCTAAATCATTCTCAAACACCAAACATTCTTTAGGATGGTTCAACATGACAGCCACCTCTTTTTCATGAAACAAAACAGAGTCTACAAGATCTTCAAGACTGTGTGGATGTTGCAGATATGTGTAAGCAGTGGTTGCAACATGACTATTCAGGAGCAGATCTATCTCTTCTTCTGTTAAAGGATGAGGTGGTATGTGCAATTTCTAGATCAAGCAACTATTGTTTTCTTTCTTTTCTGCAGGTTGACCATGATGTTGAATATCTTCTTCTTGAGTGTGATCACAAGAGCTAACATATCCTACTTTTTTATCAGCCAACTCTTCTTCATACTGATTATCTTCATCGACTTGAGAAATTTCTGATATTACTTCCTCCTCTTCAAGAAGATGTGTTGGATTTGTTTGTCTTATGAATTTTATATTACATA
>JASDQU010819233.1:0-23092 GCA_032191745.1 Picea mariana | reverse complement strand
TTTGGTGTATAAGTTCCCTTTTTGGGTGGCATGTTGGCCAAGTATCACTTTTGAACCTTGATTTTGAGGTGGTTCTGCTAGACAATATTTCTTCTATTGTATCTCCCAAGTTTCGTCCCTTCTGGTTATGAAACTTTCTTTTATGTTTTTCTCTGATATTTCTTCTCTGCAATGCCATAGGTCTGATCAAAATTGGATGTGCCAAGTGGAATTTATGGTAACTTCCCCACAACTTGCTGATTTTTGGCCTTTCCAAGAGATCTCATTTGTATAGTGTGCCCGACACAAAATAATTGATATAAAATTCTAAAAGTTGCACTAGAAATACTACAGACTTTCCAAAATCCAATGAAACTAGTCCCACACAATTTGGATACTCTAGGAAGAAGTTATGATTGTTTTACCTGGAACGCCTTCTTGAGACTAGTCAATAGGACTAGTCAGATACCCTATCTTACACAGGGTGTATCTACAAATTTAAGATGACCCAGAAGATGTAAATTTTACCAAAGATACCTTACTAATTTATATAAATAGCCTCCAAAGTTCAGGTTCTGAAACATTACAAAAAAAAAATTATAGCGAAAATTACGCAATGACTTAGTTCAGGATGATTCCAGAACCCTATCTGTTACAGGCTATATCTCTGAAAGTATAAGGCCTCAAGAGTTTCATTTTTAACACAACGTACCTTGATCCATCTACTAAATATCCTCCAATTCGTTTCTTCTGAAACGTTGTAGAAAAAAAGTTATAGCAAAAATTCCAAGGTGTCTCAGATGTAGCAGCGAAACCCCAAGACCTTAAGCTCTGATACCATATGTTAAGAACCAAATATCAATATAGCATAGAAAATCCTCAGAAAAAGTACTCAACGCCTTGAAAAAGAGATAATTTCAGATAATAAGCCTCTTCGAGGGGGCAACCTCATTTTACCCCACTTAAATGTTCAAGTACAAGATGCTTCAAAATGAAAATGTATCCTTGGTATATATAGGATACTAGGAGGTATGATTACAACTAATGGCCTAAAGACGACATAAAAAAAAGAAGATTACTAATATAATATGCCCCAGTTAAGGGGTGATGATCCAATATTAGGGCTTAACAACATCAATCTTCAAAAAGTATTTCAGCTGAATAGATTCTTTCACAATGCTAATGAAAAAGTATGTGAAAGATCTATACCAGAGTCTAGCATCTCTTTCCAATGAAAACATAAAAAGTTTCATGAGGACATCTTCATGATGTATATTTAATTCATCCATGAGCTTGTGGATCAAACAAGTGTTGAGCGAGATTGTCGTTTGCATATTCTCCAAATTTAGGAAGGACATCTTCCCAAACTTTAATTTCTCGAACAGTGTTTGGAAAACCCTAAACATTTGTAAAGTCTAGAGAAACAAACCTTGCAGCAATCCGAGAAGTGAATGAAACCGAAATTTTGAGATCAATGGAGTCACGAGTGAATCATGTAGAATCTTCGAACCAAGGAGTCGCCAGGTGAATTATCACACCCAATTGAATGCCTATCCCTTGTTCACCATCAAGGAATAGATCTAAAATTTTGTCATATCTGAGGGAAGATAGCTTCATTCCTCCATTCCCCGGAAACGGTGCCAGAAAAATGTTGTCGAAAGAGTTGGTTCTAGGATGTAATATTGCCAAGCCTTAACACATTTTAAATGAAAAAATAATTTATCACTCAGAACTTGATTTGGGTTTCGTGCAAGTAAATTTCGAGATAACCACGAACCCCTTTTGATTAGAAGCTACCCCTTCCAACCTGAGAGGGATCTATCAAATATATGTCAGGATAGGATATACAATAAGCTTAATAGTGGGAAGATTTGTGCATAATCAAAATTTTTTAAGGATTTTAGGGTTGGTGGGTTGGACCGAGAGGTAGTCCATTGGGCATTGAGTCAAATGATCAAGCAAATAATAAGAGTGTTTCGGAAATGGAAATCCATGGAGCAGAGGTGAGATAGAAGATAATTACAAAGACAAGGATTTATATAAGTATGGCAGCAGAATAAAGAGAAAACATATCAATACACAAGGAGCACTTAGTGATGAGTGAATTCCAAGCATAAATCAATGGAAAGAGATGGTTGGGACAGAGCATCTAGGAAAGGATGAATTATGAACCTTGATCTCTGTAAGAAACAATCTATATCCAGTCTGCGACAGAGCATCTAACAGAGGATGAATTCTATTACAAAAAAGTTACAAATCAAGAAGAAAACATAGATAGAGTGATATTGAAACTAAGAAAATGGACAAACTCTGCAAGCAACATCAGATGAATCTTTGATATGGATAAAACATGCTTCTGCAATATTTTATTAAACTGAAAATGAAAGCTACATCCCAGGAGTACTAATCCTGTGTCTTTCCCCCTTTTTTCATTTTATGAATATGCCTGATATATCTATTGAGGTCTAAATCCTCTCTAATCTAAAAGATAACAAAAATTACAACCAATTCTTGAAACTTTGTGCCATAGAAAATGGGCCAAACTGTTGAAAACTGGGACTGCGGTTATGGCTTTGTATCTCTCGAATACCAAAATATGTGCATAAACAAAAAGAGGATTTTTTGAATCTGTTTATTCTGAGAAAAAACCTCTCTCAGTTTCCTGAGATCCGTTTTCATTTGCCCCAAATATGCATTTAAGAAACATGTGTCAAAGCAGGAAAATATGAAATCCCAAAATTAGGGCTCGGAGATGGATTTGATTCTCCCAATATGTGACACCTGTAGAAAACATGAGAGAGGATAATTATATATTATGTGTTAGGAACAAAATCCTCCAACCATTTCTCAAAATTATACTCCAGACGCTTAGAATCATCATTTCAAAATGATGACTCAGCGCAATAAAAAATGTCACATTTCTGAAAACGAACCTCATCTTTTAGAGGACTTTTGACTACCTTCCCAAGATCAAAATTCAATTATGAATACACCAATGGGAATACTAGGATTTTTAGATGTCTATTGACTATTAGAATGTGGAAAACAACCTCTCCATGGCTAAGAAACTTGCATTTTTCTAAAGTAGTTTTGCATATGACTGGAGTCCCGATTTTGGGTTTTGGGGTTTCGGGGTTTTGGGTATCATGTCTTCAAGATTTATGACATGCAAGGAATCCCAAATCATGATGGGATTAATTAGACAATAATTATTTGTATTAATATCTTAATTAATCACGATTATCAATTAATCTTTAACCTTTCGTAGATTTAAGTGTCGAGACTTCGATAATGCTTGACGCAAGAAATCTCGAATTACAAAATTGTGATGAGATTTATTAGCGTTAATATTTATTAATATTTAGTTAACCTAGATTATCCTTTAATACTTTAGTGAATTCGGGGATTGGGGCTGTAGAAATTAAAATATCTACATCAGCCAAATCCCCAACAGCCAAAAATCTCGGACTCGTGAGCTTTTTCTCCATGTGGCTTAGTGCTCGGTGTATGTGGTTGTTCCACTACCAATGCTTCCATTCATTCTCCTTGTGACTCAATGCTCAAACATATGGTACATTTATTTGATTTTCATGTGAACCCTGCCTTTGTATTTTTCGTGAGTTGGCTTGTGACAGTTATATTGTTGTGGCATTTGGGCTGATTTCAGTGTTATTTGACTAAAGATGATAGGTAGACAACATTCAGTGATGCACCTTAGAGACAAATGGACGTTTTCTCACATCTACACTTTCAGTAGTTAAACACTATAAATTTTTTCTCTCCTAAGTTACCGAAAGCCAAAATTTCAATATTTGTTACAACAACACCCATATGCATGTCCCACCCCAGGAAGTGTGCCCCTTCTCTGCTCAACAGTCCCTCGACTGCCCCACCTCCCTTCCAGGGCTTCAGAAACAACTAAGGAAGGAAGTCTCAGAGCCCTATAGTTGTAGTTTGGCACCTTCAGGAAATTAATTCTCATCAATTCTCTCACCTAAAGAGAAATTGATCACGGTCCTGACAACCTGCCTCTTTAGTATCCCATGGGCCTAACAAACCGCTTCTTCAATCCATCTCCTAAGATAACCAGGTATAGGTACAGGTACAAATACATGTATGGCTACAGGTATAGGTACAATGATAGTAACATAAAGGTACCTAGGAATCCTGAATGAGTGAGTGAATGATGATAGAAATGAATGAATTAATCATAAATGAATGAATGGGAAAATGAATTAAGTCCAAACCATATGTATGCATGTTCCCAACTTGACAATAGTCATGTTGGGAGCTTTTTTGGCCCACTTGTCCCCATCCTTAGAACATAGGATAAAATAATTATACATACTTTATTCTTTAAGTAATATTAATATAATATTCCTTTTTGGCTTAAGCTCCCTATCTTATCCCTTTTCCTTAACTTTTATCCCACCCCTTTACCTAACTAGTGAAGTTCAGTCCCCCATAATATTTTATCGTGGTCGGTCTATACGCAATGATGTATTATATTAATTATATGAATAATTACATATACAAAAATAGCCTCATTGGCCTTAGCATCTAGGCTCTCTAGACTAATAAACACATAAGCCTCTTATCTTACAATAACTGGCTCACCATCCTATAAAACACAACATATACACAAAGGCTCCCTAGCTTCAAAATTGTGCACACTTAATTTTGTTGCGCGTGGTCTCATGGAATGTGTGCACTTCATCATTTTAGTCCAAAGTACATGTGCACACTATAACATGGAAGGTGCATGGAAAATTATATTAACAACCCACCATCTTATAAGCATTTTTACATTTACATTTACAATTTGGGGTTCAGACTAGGGGTATTACAACACTTATTTATTTTCTGAGTGTGCATGATCTAATAATCCTTTATATATTTCCAACTCTACTATCATTCTCTTTGCTTTCTCCTGAAGTGGCTCCAACTTATCTTATCTTTTATGTTTATCTTCTTGGATTGTCTTAATTCTACTTGCAGGTTTTTCATTTCCTGCATGACCTTCATTCTCTCCAATATAGGCATTTCCTTTTGCCTTTGTTTCAAATATTGAACTACAACATTCACTTTATCTTCCCTCTGATCCAATTTTTGGATCCCTATGTCTTCTTTCAGGCTCGTCCATATCCACGTGGTCCTTTCATAGAGTTCTGCTAATTCTTTTACTTCCAACGCGATGATATCTATGTGATCTGTTTCCTTCTACTCCCATTCTTATCTGACTTCTAGAGGGGTAGTTGGTGTCATATTCCAAACCAATTCTATTATCTCTTGTTTGTAACCATCCATCATATGCACAATGCTTTGTATCTTTTCTTCCACGCTGATCTCTTCTTCTAGTGCACTGTCTAAAATTGTTTGGCATACTTCCTCTATTATTTTCTCTAGTTTCTTTGCATGTTGTTTTACTTAATCTCGCTCCATCTATACCTTTTTGAGAGCTATCTCTAGTACCTCCTTCTCTACCTTGGTTGTCTCCAAGTTGGTCTTATATGTCCTAGCTATATTTTGGACTTCTTGTGCAATACTCATCTGCAACTTATATAACGCTTTGGTTGGTATTTTGGACAGATCCAAGTCCAGCTGTTCTACATACTTCAAAGGTTTTTTCATCGTATCCTCATCTACTTGTAGCATGTTCTGTATTATGTACAATTCCGTGATTCTCACTATTGTTGTTTGCACTGTTTTATTCTCTTCATATATTGGATCTTATTGTGCTCAAACTTTTTGTTGTTTTGTTCATTTTTGTTGCACGAGATTATTTTGTATGATCTCCAGAACTTCTTTAACTTCCATCAATTTTTTCATCAGTTCCTCTCTTTAGGATTCTACAACATATAAGGCTTCTTCTCCTCTATATTGGACTTCAGTCGCTATTGGCAGTGCGTCATCCTCAATTATAGTGAGTTGAATGGGATTCTTATGTGCTTTCATATTCTTTCTTTGTTCTCCTATCTACATGGTTGATTTCCTCTTTGGTGGTGTTTTTATCTACATAGGTTTCTTCTCCTCTGGTATGTTTCCAATCCATGTATCCTAGGTTGGGATATTATCTTTCTTATGCGCTCCCCTGTTTGTTATTTCTATGCAATTAGTTTCTATCACTAAGGACCTTGGGATTGTTTCCTTCTTCCTTGGTTTCTCTGTTATCATCGCATTGTGTGTGCACTATGACACTTTTTTAGTATTGGCTACATGGCTACTAGATTTCTTCACATTGGAAACCTATGCCTGTTCTTTTTTGTTTGCTCCTTTATTGACAGCTAAGGGTACCTTCTATTGGAGAAGGAAATTTTGGGGTAAGGATCGAAATACATGGAAGCAAAAGAGGCAGAATGGACCAAGGAAGCAATATGCACCAGGAAATGAGGAGAAAGAAGTGTGCAAGAAGAAAAAGGAAGCATCACACTGGGAAGAAAGGAAAATCAACACGATAGAATGGTGGATTATTGTGCGAAGGCAGTTAAAAGTGGACAAGTTGAGTTCACTTAGAGTTAGGGTTTTGGTAGTCAATGTAAAGGGGTTTTACCCATTTTTGTAATATAAACAAAGGATGTATGAGGTAGATAAAGGTGTCTTAGAACTCATGTGTGAAGAAACTATTTTGGAGAACTGTTTTGAGTCTTGAGTCTTTGATATGTTTTCAGTCAAAGTATCAGTTTTGGTTGTGTGGTTGAGGAGCTAATGGAAATTTATGGAGTGTAACCGAGGGTTGGGTCGCAAGCTATGGAGATTGGTATGACATTGGTCAACATCACCAGTACTAGACCCATGATGTAATGCATGCAATGCAAGACCTTTTTGATGAATAATAATAAATAAGAAGAATATATTTGTGGAAGTATCCCAGGGGGGGTGAACCATGGTAAAAAATGATGTTTCTATGTGTTTTTTATATGATGTGTTATATGCTTTATGATGAATGAATGGATAAATAAATGCATCTATTAGAGTTTATTTACATCGTGCACTAGAATAATTATGTAGAATGAATGTTATTGAATGTATAGAATAATATATCTGATGAATGATATGGTAGAATGAATGTTGAAGTAGAAGAAGTCTAATATGCCTAAAAACTAGAGAGATTGAAATATGTTTGGAGAAAAAGTAGCTCCAATTTGCGTAGAAAGATAATAGAAGATCCAAATATACACCATGTCAATATCTATATAGGTATGTGTTTATTGATTTGGATTAGTCATATTTATGTTATTTTCAGAGTTGTTATAGGAGTGGTTATTGAGATTGAAATATACTCATATGACTAATCGGATAAGATCAGCAGAGTGGACTCCTGAGAATATTGCACAGTTGGAAATGGTTAATAATAAATTCACACTTGCAATGGATTTTTGGTTTGACAACATTATTGCATGATTTATTACTGAATTTGAAGTCCATACAATGAAGTCATACACTACTGCAGAGCACAAATTCTTGAAGGGACCAAGAGAGAGGTACATTAGGTCAGTTTACACGTCAATCAATATATTATTTCATGATAAAGGCATGATGACCATGGAATAAGACAACTAAATCACTCTACACGCATGGGGGAGATGGGGAAAGTACTAAGGAAGATCTGAGATATGGAGAGGGCTCTGGATGGAGGCCAGAAGAAGGAAGCAATGGACCCCATAATAATGGATGAGTAATAGACCAAGGAAATAATAAGGAAAGAAGGTGTGATGCGCAATGGATGACCCTAACAACATAAGATCAATAAGAAAAATAGGGAAGTAGTCAAGCGAGAGGGCTTGCAAAGTGATCAGGAAGAGGTAGAGGATCTTCATGTGACGGGGAAGATTGAGGAAATCTTGCGTGCCATATATGAGAGAAAAACCAAAGGTCAGGGGTCTAACATAGAATAAGACTCTCAATTCTAGATCTGAATTAGCGTGGAACCCACAACCCCTTGTGAAACTAGGAGATATGTAGAAGAAACATCAGTTAACCAACGAGTGATTAGTGGTAAAATGATTTTTACAAGACATTGGTAAAGTGGAAACTCAAGAAGAAGTGTAATTTCAACAAGTATCATTCAAGTATCTACACCGTGTGGAGGTGGTCGTACAAAAAAATTCACAATGGTAGTACAATATCCAACTATTAGGTTACCAGAGTTCTCAGGAGAAGTGCCAGAGGACCTAGAAAAACATTTTTTCATCTGTGAGAAGATATGGGAAGCTAGGAAGATTATATATGAATATACAAAGGCTTGACAGCTTGAAATTACATTCATAAACTGTACATTTTATTGGTATATGGATTTCACAGTAAATAATCCAACCGGAGCACCTACAACCCTTGCAAAGGTGAAGAGGCAATTAATAAATGAATTTCAAAAACCAAGTTCAAAGGATCACTTTATGAACGATATGATCGATATCAAACATAATCTAGGTGAGTCAGTCTGGTAGGTTGACCATAAGTTCAAAAGGTTAAAAGGTAAGTTGAAGTACCCTATTACTAATATAAAACATACACATTTATTTGTTAACTCTTTATTGGCACATTTGATGTATCCTTTGAGGGAAACAAAGTTCCAAACCCAGGCCGAGGCCTTGCAAGCAACATTACACTTAGAAAAAAATCAATATAATCATACTAATACAGTTGTGGAGGAGATAAGAGAATATATTAAGAACCTTACATTTCAGTTGAATCAGAATAAAGGTAAAGAGAAAAGAGAAGATGTTTGGTGTACATTATGCAAGATAGAAGGTCACCATAAGAATGAGTGTCCATTATTTTCACAATATATAGGAGTAGGTATTCCAAATCCTTTATCTTTAGGAGGACCATGGTGTGAGATATGCATAACAAGTGGACATGATACCTATGATTGTCCCATGATGCAGAAGTATCAAACAATTACAAAGACTACATTTTGTAATTTTTGTAAGTCAATTGGACACGAAGACAAGGACTGTAGAATCTTGGAGATAATGAAGGAAAGGACATTAGATGCATATAGGGTGCAGGCTTAGTTAATGACAACACAACCTGCACAAAAAACGTAGTATAATAATGTGCAACAACCACAATATAATAATGTGTAGCATCCACAGTATAACAACGCACACCAGTTTGCAGCACCACCATAGTAGAACAACGTGCAACAGTTTGGAGCAATACCCCAATATAACATTTTGCAACAATGTGCAACACCACAACAGTACAATAATACACAATCAAAATATAATCAGGCACCACAGTATAATACATTGTGCAAAGATAATAAGGGAAATAGAGGAGGCTTAAGGGGAGGAGGTCAAGAAGGAGGAGGCTTTGGAGGAGGTAGAGGACTTGTAGTTTGTCACAAATTTCAGAAACTTGGATACTATGCAATAGATTTTTGATATACACATGCGACATGTATGTATTTCCATGAAATAGACCCTGGGACAAAAGATTGTCCAACACTTTGAGTAAAGATACATGATAAGTGGAACTAGAACAATCAGAACATCTAATGAATTGTTGTGGAAAACAAAGAAGAGGATGTGAAGAAGATCAACATAGTTACTAGAGGTGGAAAAAATAAAGTAGAAGATGAAAAAAAGAAGGATCAGAATAAGTACCAGTGGGTTAGGAAGAATACAAAACTTGAACAAAAGTTTGATCCATGTAAAGAGAAGGAGACATTCAAAGAAGATAGACATGAAATTCTGAAAGAAAACATTGCGTTGAATTCAAGAACAAAGCTAGGAGATGATATACCAGTGTATGACATTCCTTTATTATTTGATCATACTTACAGAGATAAACCATCAAAACAAGTAAGTAATCTAAGAATTTTTTGGGGGTCTTGTGTGAAGTTGTTGAATGACAAAAATTGTTTACAAATATTACAGTGTTTGTTAGGGAAGTGTAATTTTGGATAAGAAATCAAGTTAGAACCCAAGAGGTTCAATCAAGTTCGTAAGAAGAGAAGAAAAAGTAGGGAATTCAAGTTGAATGCAAACATTGGAGATTTTAATATGGGTGATATTATACTAGAGTTAGTATCTAAAGTCAATGTTCTGCCAAAAATGACATGGGAAGCTATGGGAGAACCTACATTGGGATTATCACCTACTCTATTGAAGTTAGAAAATGAACATAGAGTGGTGCCAATTGGTATAATGAAGGGGATACAAGTATATCTATATGGTGTGCACACTATAGCATACTTTGAAGTGATTGACATAGTAGATAATACTTCACCATATCCAACATTGTTCGGTCTGGACTGGGCTTTTGATAATGAGGCTATTATCAATTTTAAGACGAGGAATAAGATATTTGAATCAGGATAGTAAAGAGTTGTTGCTCCATTGATCCCTCAGAAGGAGGAAGGTATGTGGAACCTGCGACAGAAAATTTTATTACAGAAGACATAAATCAATTATATAGAACTACCACGCACGAAGATGATTATATCAACCCAACTGCAGATGGAATGTTGAGTTGGAGGATTATTGGTTCTCATTCTTCAAACTCTGAAACAAGACTGGAGAATTGGAAATAATGATTACATGAATTATCCACCAAAATATGTGCCAAAATGACATGCACGGTAATATGGGTTGGTACAAAGGTGAGAGAGCCTCCTAATTTTTATGGTCTTAATGACTTAGAAGATTTTTTAATGAAGTTTGAATTAGAAGTAGTAGAAAATTAAAGATTACCAGTATTAGATATTTCTTTGAAAGCTACACCTACATGTTGGTGGGGTACACATAAAGAGAAGATCAACAACTAGTATCAATGTAAGAGGTTACTACGCATCAGATTTGGTGCAAAGTAGGAGCATGGATAAGAAGAGAAGTATGATGGAATGGGACAACCCGAAGAACATGTAGAAAGATGTTTAATTCAATGGATATTAGTCCCACCAGAATAATGGCCACATCATTTTATTCACAAATTAGAAGGAATTCCAAAGAACTAGTACACAAAACAAGAACTCTACAGGGAAACTACAAATTGGGAAGAGATACAACAAAAAATTGTGATTATATTTTCCTTTGAGAATGAAAGTCCATAAATAGATACATCATTGAAGGTAGTACGAGAAATTATTTGTGAATAACCTGAAGCGGAAATTTTCACAACATATCATCCTAGACAGACAGTCAGATAGTTGCTACACTATTATCATGTCGTAGAAGAAGAAGATCTAGAAGAAGAAAATTTGCACAATAGCCAGGTCCTAGAAGTTGAAGCAGACATATAGGTAGAAGGTCCAAATATAGATTCAGAAGATTATGTTTCACCATGATTACAAGCATTGGATATTATTGGGATAATCAAACAGTAGAAAGAATCATAGAGTTATTACATGAGTACAATAATTTGTTTCCAACGACACTTTTAGAGATTAAGGGATTAACATGAGAACATGGAGAGATGAAGATCCCTTTGAAACCAGATATTAGACCTATAATAAAGAGACCTTATAGGTTAAATCCATTGTATAAGAGGAAGGTGAAGGAACAAATTGACAAGATTTTAGAGGTTGATGTCATAGAACGAGTGGAAGAATCAGAATGGTTTAGTCCTATGGTGGTGCAGAAAAAGAAGCAAGGGAAGATCAGGATTTGTGTAGATCTGACAAGATTCAATGATTATTTTCCTACCCCATTCATAGATGAAGTTTTGGAGAATGTAGGAGGTCAATAAGCCTATTCATTTACATATGGGTTTTCAGGATATCATCCGATTAGGATAGCACCAGAAGATAGACACAAGACAACAATTTCTATAGAATTGGGATCATTCCAGTATATAGTTATGTCATTTGGTTTGAACAATGCACCTACAATTTTTTCAAGAGTAGTAGTAGTAGCTTTTAAGGACTTTATTCATAATTTTTTGAAAGACTATTTAGAGGATTGGAGAGTGTTTAGTTTATTAAAGGATCATGTGGAAGTATTAATATTGATGTTAGACATATGTATACAGTGTCATATTTCATTGAATATTAATAAATTCATTTTCAACACACCTATTGGTATTTTGTTAGGGAATGTGGTGTGTAATCAGGGTCTGCTAGTTGATCTTGCTAAATTTGTTTTCATAGTAAACTTACCACCACCTAAATCAATGCACCAATTCAAGAGTACAATTGGTCATACATGATATTATAGGAATTCTATAAGGGCATATGCATATATTACTGCATCAATGGAGAAATTGTTGAATAAGGATAATAAATACCACTGGTATGATGAGTGCCAACATAGTTTGAATATTTTGAAGGAGAAGATGGTTACTACATTGAGTTTAGTATTTCCATATTAGGTAAACGAATTTCATGTGGATGTGGATGCATATGCAATAGCACTAGGAGCAGTATTGACAAAACCATGAGAAGGTGATATAGATCACAAAATTCCATTTGCAAGAAGGAAGTTGTCAGACTCAGAACATAACTAGAATACAACAGAAAGAGAAGGATTGGACATGTTGTATGCATTGTAGAAATTCAGACATTATTTGTTAGGGAAACATTTCAAGATGTTTATAGATCATTCTTCTCTTAGATATTTAGTCAATAATCCAGTGTTGGGGGGAATAATGTGCAGATGGTTACTTTTGTTTTAGGAGTTTGACTTTGAAGTTGTGGTAAATCCTGGAAGATTGAATGTAGGACCAGATCACTTATCTAGGATAAAAAATGGAGAGGAACCAAGTATCTTATAAGACAACTTCCTAGATCCATAATTGTTTTCAGTACATATAGATGATGAGTATTTTGCTGACATTAATGAGTTTTTGAGTACAGGGTTTGCACCAAAGGAATTTAATACTATGTAGAAGAAACATCTGGTGGTTAGAATTGCAGACTACCAATTGATTGCATGTCACTTATAAAAACTTGGAGCAAACAACATTTTGATGAGATGTATTATGGAGAATTAAAGGCATATAATTTTAGCAGAAGAACATGAAGGAATTGGTGAAGGACACAATGAAGGGAAGTCTACTGTGTAGAAGGTATTGCATGCATGATTATGCTGGCCAAAAATTCAGAAGGATTCAAAGGTGTACTATCAAAATTTTTATGTATGTCAGAGAGTGGGAAATACATCCATGAGGGATGTGATGCCATTGAGACCTCAAGTAACTTTGTAAGTGGTTGATAAATGGGCAATAGACTTTGTAGGTCCAATTATTACCACCAACAAGAAGATCATTCACTAGATATATTATTAAAGTGACTGAGTACTTGAGAAGATGGGATGATGCAACAACATATAAGGATTGTAGCATAGAAACTACAACATGATTTTTATTTGAACATGCATTTATAAGTTTTGGATGTCCAAGAATATTGATAACCGATCAGGGGGCTCACTTTATTAGTAGTACAATCCGGGAAATGCTGGACGAATTTGCAATATATCATCAGAAGAGCACTTCTTATCATCCTAAGGAAAATGGAACAATGGAAGCATTCAACAAGATATTGGATAATGCATTGACCAAGATTTGTAATGTAAATAGGGATGAATGGGACTTAAAAGTACCAACAATGTTATGGTCTTATAGAACTACATGCAAGAAGTTAACATGGTAGACACATTTTAGATTGGTGTATGGACATGAAGCAGTAGTTACCTTAGACTATTTAATACCAAGTTTTTTCATTGCAGCAATTATAGTTATGACAGAAAGAGGTGCAACACAGGAAATATTAAATGAAAGCATGGAATTAGAAGACAAAATTATAGTCAGCTTCCATCAGGAGGTACAGAAAGAAGAAGAAAAAGTATAAATAACGATAGTGGCAAGTAAAAAATTTAGAATTACTGAATACATTCTACAATGGAAGAAGAAATGGCATGGAAACATGTCAAGGACATGGGACAAATGGAATTGGTATTGGCTAAGATACCAACAAAAGAACTATATAATATCCAAGTCAGTGTTGCGAAGGAAGTACAATCAAGGGCTAGGATGAATGAAATAAACTTGGAAAAAAACAAGGAGGAAAAGGAGGTATTAGAGATAGCTCTTAAATAAGTGAAGATAAAATGTGAGGAGGAAAAGAAACACACAGAAAAAACTGAGAAAATACTTGAGGAATTCTTCCAAATGATTCCAGATAGTGCACTGGTAGGAGAGCTCAATGTGGAAGAAAAGATAGACATGATAGCGCAAGCGATGGATGGGTACAAACAAGAAATAATAGAATTGGTTGGGAATATGACACCAACTACCCCTCCAAAAGTTAAATCAAAAAGGGAGAAACATGCAACACAACACATAGATATTATTGTATGCAAGGAGAAGGAGGTAGAATATTTGTTTGAAAAACTATGTAGATATGGACGAGATTATAAGAATACAAAATGATCTAGTAGTTGGATCAAAGAGAAGAAAGAGCCAATGCTACAGTCCATGAATTGAAGTAGAGACAAAAGACAATGAGTATTTCAGACAGACTAAAAATTAGGTAGGAAACGAAAAAACCTGTAGGAAGAGGTAAGGGTCACACAATGGTAAAATCAAGCACGACAGGATCCATTGGAACCACTATAGGAGGAAGCAGAAAGAATGACACCAGAGCTCAAAGCAGAGAAAGGAAAAATAGAACAATCACACATAGAAATTATGGAGGTAATAAAGGATAATGTCACAACGTAGGTCATGGAGGCCCTCATGGAAAAGGGTGTGTAGATAAGGAAAAAGTAGATGCACTCACAAAGAAGTTTTAGGAATTGGATAAATTAGTGCAGGAGGCACACATTGCATGAGTGGATCGGGATGAGACACAAGTTAGTGTTGGTAGCCTGTTGGAGTAGGAAATTTTGGGGTAAGGATAAAAATGCAGAGGAGAAAACAAGGAAGAATGTACCAATGAAGCAAAGTGCACCGGGAAATGAAGAGAAAGCAGTGTGTAAGAAGGAAAATTAAGTAGAACGCCGAGAACAAAGAAAAATCAACGTGATGTAATGGTGGATTATCATACGAAGGTAGTTAGAAGTGGAAACATTGAGTCCACTTAGAGTTAGGGTTTTGGTAGTCAATGTAAATGGTTTTTACCAATTTTTGTAATATAAATAAATGGTGTCTGAGGTAGATAGAGGTGTCTTAGAACTCATCTGTGAAGATCCTATTTTGGAGAACCATTTTGAGTCTTCAGTCTTTGATATTTTTTGAGTTGAAGTAACAGTTTTGGTTGTATGGTTGAGGAGCTAATGGAAAATTATGGAGTGTCACTGAGGGTGAGGTTGCAAGTTGCGGAGCTTGGTGTCATGTTGGTCATCCTTACCAGTATTAGACCCATGATGTAATGCATGCAACACATGACCTTTTTTATGAAGAATAATAAATAAGAACAAGATCTTTGTGGGTGTATCCTAGGGGGGTGAACCATGGTAAAACATGATTTTTCTATGTGTGTTTTATGTGATCTTTTATATGCTTTATGATGAGTGAATTGATAAATAAATGCATATGTTAGATTTTATTTATAGCGCACACTAGAATACTTATGCAGAATGAATGTTATTGAATGTAGATAATAGTAGATATGATGAAAGGTATGGTAGAATCAATGTTGAAGTAGAAGTATTATAACATGCCTAACATTCCCATGAGTTGCATCCCTTCCATGATTGCAGAAACTTGGGTGATGCAATCACCCATAAGCCATCTCAAGTGAGATTATGTTGTTCACTCTATACGCAGTGTTTCCTTATGGTTTACCAGAAGGTCTGATGGTTTCTAGGTATTTGTTGGACAAATAAGGTAGAACCCCATTTAGACCATACATCCAACACCTTCCCTTAATCCGGCCATTATGCTATTAACCATTGGTATTCTTATACTATGATGCAATACTGCATCTTTAGATAGATATTATTAGGATCTCTTTGGGCTTGTATCCATATGTTGTGCCTGGATTTATTAAATTTCACAATTCCCTTGTTTTCCTTCACCACTTCAGGTGAAATCCTCCATGTATCTGCAATTTTCTCCTATATATATTGTATGTACATGAAAAAAATGATTTGAATTGCCTTCCTCTACCTAGGATATGTATTGTGTTGTAATTTTTCATATCATGTTGCACAACATTTTACTTTTCTATCACAAAATTTTGAGTACTTCAGTTTTTCCCATGCCTACAAAGCTATCAAAATCAGCAACCAAGAGTAGTGGAACTCTACTCCAGGATTTTGCTCATCTCTTCCGTCTTCTAAAAATAGGTTGAGAAAATATGACACCCAACTGAGAATTGTTCCCTTCGTGCACTATGTGGCTATTGTGACCACCCCTACATGTGCCTCTTCCTTGTGAAATTTTTGTAATAAATGGTAGTCCATTAATCTCATCATGAATCTGGTTGATGGGTCATTGATATTCTTGATTATCATATCTATTCTTCCTCTTTCAGTGCCAAATTGTGATTTGACCTCCTCTGCAATCGTATTTTTTTTTCCTTATCATCTAATAACTCTTATGGTTTCATCCCATATGTTGGTAGCCCTATAATCTTATCAATTAAATCTACATCAATGGGCACTGGTCTGTCCATCCACAAAAACCCTCCATGAACTCGCTCCAATAGTTGTTTGACGCAGGAATTGACATCCTTCCCCCTTCCAAAATGTGGGATTTCCAATCAATTACGAATGTTAGTTTTAGAGAGCCCTGTGATCCATTGTTTTGGTTCTAGAATCAGAATTCTTGTCAAAGTTAACCCTTTGTTCTCCATGTAAACCTCTTGCGTAAGATCTGGAAACTTGGATACTTCTGTCACATCATGATCCATATATCTTAGCTTGGGAACAAACCCCAACATGTATTCTACAACTATGATTGAATCCAAAATGTGGGGCACTTACAACTCAATCCGTTGTTGTGTGCGCATTATTGTCATTGTTTCCATTTTCTTCGATGACCCTGTTGTTGTTTCTTCTTAGGTTCCTTCATCCTACATTTACTCATCTATATCACAATAATATTTGACCTATGGGGGTTCCTATGGTCTATTTTTATCTGATTATGTCTTGTCACTATATTTTGGATCCTGTTCGCCCTCTGCGTGTGCGCTTCCTGGGTTTTTTGCACTAGGGTTTGTTGTTGCACTAGGGTTTCACCCCTCTTGGCTTACTACTTCTTCTTATGGGTTTTTCTCCTTGATCCACATACGACTGATTGATTCAATATTTATTTTCGAAATGTCTTCCACATCGATCACTATGATCATTTCCTCCATCAACTTGTTAGTACTTTTGGTTCATCGAGCGAAATGAATGGGTCCTCCAAACTTTGGCGGAAACATTTTCTTAACTCGAGAAAAATATGTTGTAGATATCGATCGGGTTCTTCACAAGTTATTAATCACTCACATACTTTTTTCTCTTTCTCTCCTTTTCTTGAAAATCACAAGTGTTTTCCTTTCCCATTATTTTCCCCTTTTATAAACACTATCATAAATCCTCTGACACGCCCTTTTTTTCCGCTCACCAGATTTTCACTTTTCATTTCACTTATGTCTCGTCGTGCTTTGTTTTCTTTTCCTACGTGCAATATCATGAATTCTATTGCACCAATTTACTGTCTGCCATGCATTGTAAATCACAAATATATGTCTACCACTTATTCCTCTACCGACTTATTTTTGGCTTTTTGTCATTTTTCCACATTTTTTTCTTCTCTTTTTCTTCTTTTAACTCCTACTATTTACAGTATGTACAAATCTAGCTTCTGCACTACAAATACTAAATATTAGTGGTTTGACTATCCCTATACAGTTTCATTCAACTACCATTCACCAAACCTTGAATTTCCTTGCCTACTAAATCTTGCAACTGCACAACACCTCCATCTGTGACAAAATTTATCTCATATGGCCCTAGACAATGTATTTTGATCTTCCCTGGGTATTGTAAATACTTACATTCATAGAGGAGAACTAGATCTCCTTCCTTGAAGTTCTTCTTCTTAATATGCCTTCCATGCCAGGCTTTATCCTTTGCTTTCTATACCTTTTGATGGAAACTAGTTATGATCCTATCTTCTTCCAATTCCATAAGTTGAGCCAATCTTTCATGTGTTGTGCCTCTTTCTGTCATGTCTGTAATCGTTGCAATGTGTACACTTGGTAACTACTTCTTCCTATCCATAAACTGATATAAAAGGTGTCAACCATGTTAGCTTCTTACATGTAGTTATATACTCCCATAACACTATTGGTACCTTCAAGTCCCAGTCATCCTTGTTTACATTACAAATATTGGTCAATGCATTCTCCAATATCTTGTTAAATTATTGCATTGTTCCATTTTCCTGAGGATGATATGGAGTGCTCTTCTGATGATATATCTCAAATTCTTCCATCTTTTCCTAGATTGTACTGTTGATAAAGTGACTCCCCTAATCACTCATCAAAATTCGTGAGCATCCAAATCTTGTGACTACATGTTCAACTAAAAAATGTTTTGTAGTCTTTGTGCTGTGATCCTTTACTGTTGTTGACTCAACCCACCTGGTCAAGTATTTTTTCTCTATAATAATATATCTAGCCCTTGATCTTCTTTCTAGTGGATTAATTGCACCTACAAAGTATACTTCGCACTAATCAAACACTTGAAAAGTTACCTATGGTCTCAATGGCATCGCATCCATCCTGGATGGATTTCCAACTCTCCGATAGACATCACAATTATGAAAGTACTCCTTTGTATCCTTGTGAATTGTTGGACACCATAGTCCTGCACACAATACCCTCTACGCAGTAGCCTTCCATGCATAGTGTCCTCGAAAAATTCCTTCATGTTCTTCTACTAAAATCATAAGACTTTCATGCTCCATAACACATCTCCGCAAAATGTTGTATGCACCAAGTTTGTACAAGTGACCTGCAATCAATTAGTAGTCTGCAATTCTGACCACCATATGTTTCTTCTATGTAGTATTAAATTCCTTTGGAGAAAATCTTGGACTCAAAAATTCAATAATGTCAGCAAAATACTCATCACCAATGTGTACTAAAAACAATTGTGCATCCATGAGGTCATCCTCCAAGTTACTTGGTTCCTCTCCATCAGTTATCATGGACATATGATTTGGTCCTGCATTCAATCTCCCAGGATTTGCTGCAACTTGAAAGTCAACCTCCTAGAACAAAAGTAGGCATCTTTGTATTCTTCCCGCCAACACTAGCTTATTGAATAAATATCTAAGAGAAGAATTATCTATAAACATCTTGAAATGTTTCCCTAACAAAAAATGTTTGAATTTCTGCAATGCATACACCATTGCCAACCCTTCTCTATCTGTTGTATTGTAGTTATGTTATGAATATGACAATTCCTCCTTGCAAATGAAATAAGGTGATATATATCACCTTCTCCTGGATGTGTCAATAATACTCCTAACACTATTGCAGATGAATCCACATGCACATGAAATTAATTTTCCCAATACAGAAAAACTAAAATCAGAATTGTCACCATCTTCTGCTTCAAAATATCCAAACTCTACTGGCATCATTCCACTAATACTTGGTGTCCTTTCTCAACAATTTCTCCATTGGAGCGATAATATGTGCATATCCCCTTATAAACTTCCTATAATATCTCGTATGACCAAGTGTACTTTTAAAGTGGCGCAATGACTTGAGTGGTGGTAAATTCACTATGACAACAATTTTAGCAGGATCAACCAATAGACCCTATTTACACACCAGATGTCCTAACAAAATCTGGAAAGGTGCGCTGAAAATACATTTCTTAATATTCAATGATATATGAAATTGTCTACACCTCTATAAAATTAGTATTAACACCTTAACATGGTCCTTCAATAAACTAAATACTGTCCTATCATCCAAGTAAACTTCTAAAAATTTATGTATGAAATCATTAAAAGATGCTACTACTACTCTTGAAGAAATTGCAGGTGTGTTCTTCAATCCAAATGGAATTACTGTATACTAAATTGATCTCCATTCTGTAGCAAATGTGGTCTTTTTCCTATCTTCTGGTGCTATCCTAATCTGATGATATCCCAAGAACCCATTTGTAAATAAATAGGCTACTTGACCTCCTACATTCTCCAAAACTTCATATGTAAATGGGGTAGGAAAAGGATCATGCAATAAAGCATCATTTAGTTTTCTCATATCTACAAAGATGCTTATTCCCCCTTATTTATTCTCCTATACTACCATAGGGATGATACATTTTGATTCTTCCACAAGTTCTATGTCATCATCCTCTAACATCTTGTGAATTTTTTCCTTCATCTTATGCTTGTACATTGGATTCAACCTGTAAGGTCTTTGTCTTATAGGTCTGGCATCTAGTTTCAAAGGGATATTAATCTCTCCTAGTTCTCCCGCAACTTTATTCATCTCTGAGAATGTCACTGGAAATAGGTCAGTGCATTCGTCCAGTAACTCTGCTATTCTTTCTAGTGTTTGATTATCCCAATAATCTCCAATGCTTGCAATCTTTGGGTTTTTTGCAGTTCCAATGTTGACATTCTTGATCTTTAATGGTGTAGTATAATCTTCTAAATCTATTTTTGGACCTTCTACTTCCCTCTCTCCTTCAACTTCTAGGATATGGATATTGCGCAAGTTTTCTTCTGATGGGTCTTCTTCTTCTGTGACATGATAACAATGTAGTAATTGTCTTACTATCTGTTTCTTCTGATATGTTGTGATAATTTCCACTTTAGGTTCTTCAAAAATCCTATCTCTTACCACCTTCAATGTTGTATCTATTTTTGGGTTGTCATGTTCAAAGGAAAATGTAATAACAAAATTCTATTGTATCTCTTCCAAATTTGCAGCTTCCCTACGTTGTTCCTATTCTATGTACCAGTTATTTGGGATGCCTTGTAATGTGTGAATAAAATGATGTGGACATTCTTATAGTGGTATTAATATCCATTGAGCAATGCACTTATCTATGTGTTCTCTGGGTTTTCCAAATCCATCATACTTCTCCAAAAATATGTTTTCCTTCCCTATGCCAAATCTAATGCGTAATAACCTTTTGCACTGAAACTAGTTATTAACATTCTTCTTATGTGTATCCCACCAATGGGACGGTGTAGATTTAAAATCCATATCCAAAACTAGTAACCTTTGATTTTCCACTATTTTTAATTTAAAATTCATTAGAAATTCTTCTAAGTTATTTTGTCCATAAAAATTAGGAGGCTATCTTACCTTTGTACCAACTCATCTTATTGCACGCTTCATTTTTATGCATCTTCTGGTGGATAAATCATGAAATGGTTACTTCCAATTCTCTAGTCCCGTGTCAAAGTCTGAGGCATAAGAACTAATACTCCTCCAACTCAACATTCCATCTGCAGTTGGGTTGACGTAATCCTCTTCAAGCGCAATAGTTCTATATAGATGATTTATTTCTTCTGTAATAAAATTTTATGTCCTAGGTGTTGGAAGGTTTACAGTTGGGATTAATATTGTCATTGATGGCAAGAATAGTGATGGCAAAGAAGAGAGATGGAAAGAACAACGAAATCGCAAAGTGACGAAATCGCAAGGTGGACAAAATCGCGAAGCGGAAAAATCACGAAGGTGGACGAAATCGCGAAGCAGCGAAATCGTGGAGTGGAAAAATCACGAGAAGATTTGGGCCATAGGATCTGGGATATCTATGAAGGCTCAATAGTCGTTAGATATGGTGAAGCTGCAAGGCGGATAAGTCCAAGAGTCATCCAACTCCCCAAAAGTATGAAGGAATCCTGGCTGTCCATCGGGGACAGTCATGGACCATTGATCCATAGGACACATGGCGAAATATCGTCATGTCGTTGACTAGAAAGTCAAAGGAATGGGGTTCCCTAACCTCTCGATTTCTTGATATGTGAAATCATGAAATAATCTCAACTGTTAGATCGAGGCCAAATGTGGACCGTTGATTAGGCACAATGAAGGCTCGTGGAGTTGCGAAGTCCCGATAAAATATTGATCGTTGATCCAAGAGGGATGCGTGGCAGAATATTAAAGCATGTCAAAGCTCCATCTCGGAGTTTCATGTATCACGACTTGGAGTGACAAGAACCTCCATCTAAGTAACTGCAAGACGCGAAGTCACGATGAGATATGGACCGTCAATACACCAAAAATCCTGGAACGTTGATCTGAGCTCCATCTCGGAGCTTCGCCTATAACGACTTGGAGTGATAAGAACCTCCATATAAGGAACCACGAGATGTGAAGTCATGATGAGATCTAGACCATCAATACACCAAAATCCTGGACTATTGATCTAAGCTCCATCTCGGAGTTTCTCCTATCACGACTTGGAGAGTCGAGATGCTTCATCTCCAGATTCACAAAATATGAAATCATGAAAGTGCTTTATGCATAAGCGCATGGTCTCACCCAGTGGTCACACCATCAAAGAGCTAAAGAGAAGAGTATGTGTAGACAAGCTTCTTTTCGGTGTTTCGGGGATCGCGACTTGGAGAGTCGAGATGCCTCATCTCCATATTCATGAAATGCGAAATTGCAAAAACGCTTTATGCATAAGCGCTTGGTCATAGTCATGGTCATATAAAGAAAGGAGCTAGCGCAGAAAAGATCTGTTTCAGAGTTTCAAAACTCGTGACATGGAGACTCAAGATGTCTCATCGCAGAATCTCCGAATTATGAAAGTGCGAAACGGGTAAATAACACAAGAACCCATTAGAATTAATCCAATGATGCAGGTGAATTTGAGCATAATTGGAGGGCTACTATTGCAATTCACAGTGTAACTACCAGAAACCACTAATGGTTTATGCCAGAGGACTCGAAGACACTTCAGGGTGATTGACAGAAGAAATGAAGAGTCTCTGGGAATCTTCAAGAGGGATGAAGATGCTTGTGGAGGAGATTGACAACTGGATGAGCATTGAAGCTTGTAACTAGAACAGAGAAGGTGAGCTCGACTATCACAGAGAAGACGAAGAGTCTCAACTGCCAGAGAGGCTGAGGAATCTCAGCATAACATACAGTGATGCTAAACGAGTGGAAAAACGGCCAGAGAAGCTGAAGAGTCATGGTGATGATTAGATAGAGAACTCGAGTTGTGGAGGATATTGACGTAGTGTGAGCATGCAG
>JASDQU010819231.1:13379-31919 GCA_032191745.1 Picea mariana | reverse complement strand
ACTTCAGAAGAAATGGATTGTGCTAGAGTGAAAACTCCTAAAGTCCTGAAGTCCATAGTTAATCCAGACCATTCATCAAAAGGGACACGTGTCGGCAAATCGACTTGTTTGGGAATTCGACATTCGAGGTGTGAATAGAGCGAAAACTCCCAAATTCCGAAGTCAATACAGACCATTCGTTGAAAGAAATGCATGTCAGAATATTATCTTGTTTAGGAGTTCAGCATTCAAGAGAATTGGAGTAAGCTAGTGTGGAATATCCCAAAGCCCCGAAGCCTGAAGTCTCGAAGCTGAAGAGCATAAATGGTGTGGCATGATGACGTTGCCAGTAGTGATGTGGACCTTTCTTAGACATGCCACATGCCACCACTTAGTTGTTGACAACTATACGATGTGGACCTTGGAAGGTAAGAAATTTTGGGATTTCGACGTTCAGAATAATTGGATTGTCTAGGTGTAAAATCTTCCGAAGCCCGAAGTCCCAAAATGACGTGGCTTGTTGATGTTACTAGGGATGATGTGGACACATGGGATGTGTGCCATGTGTCAGTGAGTTAATAACCTTTTGAAGATAGAAATTCCAATTAGAACATGACACATCTCATCTACCATATTGGGTCACGTGTCCTCTTCTAGTATTTCGCCACAAGGCACTCCTCTCGAGCATGGGTAGTGGGGCCCTTGATGAATGCATATAGTGGTCAAAAACTTGGTGAAGAATTCAACTAGACCATTCCCATGATAACTTGACCCTAGTAGATGTGTGGCACCATATCATGAAGTACAAAAACTTGGTACTTCGGAGGAATTGTGTTCACGTGTGAAGACTCCCAAAGGCTGGAAGTCTGGAGTCTACCTTGACCGTTGATCACAAAGGACACACGAAAAAATATTTCACAGTCTGAAGACTAGGCACTCTGGAGGAAAGGTGTTATAGTTAGCATTAAGTATAGAAATCCCAAAGGCCGGAGTTAATCCCAACCATTGGTCACAGGGGTCACGTGGCATCAGATCCCAAGGTCCGGAGATTTGACACTCGGGAAGAAATGGTTCATGATGTAATGGGAAGAAGAAATCCCTAAATTTCTGTAGCATTGAAGTAACGTGACATGATGATGTCACCAGGGGTGATGTTGAAGTATTTGGAGATTCGAGGTTCAGGAGTTTTGGGGCGTGAAGATGTGAAATCCTCCAAAGTCCCAGAGCCCTGAAGCACCGAAGTCTCAGAGCCCTAAAGCCCCAAAGCTCGGAGTTCCATAGTAAATATCAGTTGCTGGGTGTTGGGAAGACGTGGACCATTGATACACCCCACTTCGTGAGTTCACCAATTCAACACAACAGGATATTTGTTGTGATGTTCTTTGGAAACCGTTGAATCCTAGAGTCCCAGAGTTCCTATCTATCGTATATCTGAATAGGGAATGTGGACCGTAGTCCAGCGTCCTCCATGAGTTTTCTAGTTTGATGTTCTATGATGTTTTTGATGTGAAAAAGGGGAAACCTCCGAAGCTCCGAAGCCCCAAAGTTTCAAGGCTCTAGATAAGCTCCCAACTATTATCAATTGGTCACAACTGTGGTCACATGCAAAGAAAAGGATGAATAAAAAGGGGCTAGTAACCTGAAAGTGATTTGTAGAACAGAACATGGCTCAGAGATAGAGCAGTGGGGATTATTGACTGATCAAATACCCACATAAAATGGAGTCTGATATTCTTTTGTTGAATCATATGGGTTTATGTTATTCTGGAAATTTATTAAAGACTGATAGCCTAACAAAAATTTAGTTGGTTGCACATTTTGCAGATTTAACAATTGAAAGAACCGAACTGAATTGTTCTATAGTGGAGAGAAATGGAGGAGGCATAGGATGCTTACAGTTCAGAGAATGAAGCTAGAGGAATGGATGTCCATTTGGGAATTGAAGAAACAAACTCCAATGGACATGGAGAAGAAATAGATAAAGACGTGGGCATGATGAAAATCATTAAAAATTTGCAAAAAGATGTTCGAATTCACCAGGAAGATAACGAAAGTCTTAAGAGAACCAAGGAGCAACATGAAGAATTCAATATGAATTTAATGTGGAGCCTGGAAATAATTCAAAAGAAGTTGGATATTGACAGCGGCTCTAGCAAATCAGGAAGTCACAGTACCCCTGAGAAGAAAGGAAGATCAAGGCATGGTAGCAGACATCACCAGCACTCCCAAAATATATCCCATAGGAGAGCACATAGTAGCTCAAGTCCATCCCCTTTTCAGGAAACATAGGAGGTCTGGGGTGGATGAGTTGAAAGGAGAAATGAATAAGATCAAACCTCCTACCATTTATGGAGAGCATAATATGGATGAAGATGTTGAGACATGGATGCTAGGCATGAGGAAGTACTTCCAATTGCAAAACTATTCTTCTCATGCAAAGGGAAGAATGCCATCTACCAACTTAAAGGAAATGATTCCATATGGTGGGATCAGTTAGTGCAAGTAAAATGCCCCAGGGATAAAAATGTGACTTGGAAGAAATTCAAGAAACATTTTGAAAATAAGTACTTATCCAAGAGATAATATGACAAGAAGATGAAAAAGTTCTTTGAACTTAAACTAGGAAGGATGACTATAGATAAATATGAGAGGATATTTCTAGAGTTGTTGAAGTATGTCCCTTTCATTAATGATGAGGTAGTCAAGATCGAGAGATATTTGAGTGGGCTACCATCTTTCATCAGTGATAAAATCTAATATGATGATCCCAAGACTCTGGAAGAAACTATAAGGAGAGGAAAATGCTTATATGATCAACAAAAAGGAAAACCTACTTTCCAAAAAGCTTCGGAAGACGAGAGGAAGTTTAAGAGGGAGCAGAGGAAGAAGGGGAAGGAGCCACCATTTTTTAGAAATAGTCCTCAAGGAAAACTAGTTTTGAGAGAGCCCTAGATGGCTGAAGGTGGTGGGCAAAGGACAAGGCAGAAACATATGCAATGTTGGGTCTGTAAAGAAGATCATAAGTATAGATATTTCCTTCACATAAAGGACAAGGTGAGAGCTTTTCACCATGTTCAACAAGCATAAACATTGGAGGACATGGGTAGAAGAGTACCAAGAATCTATGCAGCCTTGGACAACAAGCAAGCTGAGTTTCAATCACACATGATTGAAGTTGAAGGTATGATCAATAACCATGCCTTTACTATTTTAATTGATTCAGGAGCTAGTCCTAGCTATATAGATCCTTAGGTAGTGGTAATATTTCAATTACCAAGAAGCAAGCATGGTAAATATTGGTTGTTGCAGCTGGCTAGAGGAGCCAAGAGAAAGGTTGTTGAGTTGGTTAAATCATGTCCACTGGGCATGAATGGACTGAGTACCAAGAAATATTTGAACATCTTTCATTTGGGATCATATGATTTCCTAATTGGTATGGATTGTTTGTACCAACACCATGCCATATTAGACTATCATAAAAGGAATTCACTTTATTATATGAGGAAGGAAATTGGAGAGCAGTCCAAGGAATTCCTAGGGAAGTTGTTGTCCGGGAAATCTCAGCAATGCGGCTAAAAAAGTGTTACAGGAAGGGTTGTGAAATATTTGCAGCCCATATGGAGGAAGCATATAAGGATAAGGTGCCAAATCTGGAGGATCATGCAGTCCTGGAATATTTTGAACATGTGTTCAAGGAGGTACAAGGACTACCCCCAAAGAGATATATTGATTTCTCTATAAATTTGATACCTGGGGCAGCTCCAGTATCAAATACCCCTTACATAATGAGTACACCAGAGATGAAGGAGATGCAAATGCATCTTGAATAGATTCAGAAGAAGGGGTATATATGCCCAAGTGTGTCACCTTTGGGTGCTCCAGTCTTGTTCCTGAAGAAGAAAGATGGGACAATGATATTGTGCATCTATTTCATACAATTGAACAAAGTGACTATAAAGAACAAGTATCCTCTACCAAGGATTGATGATCTCTTCAATCAGTTGAAGGATGCAAGAATATTTTCAAAGATATATCTCAGGTCAGGATACCATCAAGTAAGGATTAAAGAAGAAGACATCAACAAGACTGCCTTCGGGACAAGTTATGGTCATTATGAGTTCACAGTGGTTCCATTTGGGTTATCAAATGCACCGGCTATTTTCATGTGCCTAATGAATGGTGTTTTTCAAGAATATTTAGACAAGTTTGTCATTTTGTTTTTGGATTACATCCTTGTATATTCCAAATCAAAACAATAGCATGAGCATCATTTGAAGATGGTGTTGCAAGTTCTAAGAGATCATCGGTTGTATGTCAAATTGAGCAAGTGCTCATTTTATCAAAACAAAATTCATTATTTGGGGCATATCATATCTGAAGAAAGGATAGTAGTGAACCCTGAAAAATAATGAGGCCATTAAAGGGTGGAAAACACCTAAGAATGTGACAGAAGTCAGATCCTTCATGGGTATATGTTGTGAGTGGGAAATCCCTCTACGGACTAGCACTTAGGGTTTTATCATGCATGTAGAAAAGACCTAAAGATTCCTACTTTCTACCATCATCTCGGACCTAATCCCCCTTGTTCTTAAGAAAATACGTAGTTAAGAATATCAAGTGAGCATACCTTATTTCGGGCATTTGATATTGATCCTTCTTCACGCTTAGTCACTCTTTGACTATAGCTCTCCTCCCAAGGCTGACCTACATTTACACAAGACAAACAAAGAACTCCACATGCATTTGATCTATAGATTAATGGGCTAGAGATTTAACCAATATGTATGCAATAAACCATGAAAACCTCATATGGTTGGATGGGAAAAGTACTTCTTTATTATTAACTTCAATAAATCAGCTTACAATGATGAAGCCAACCACTACTCCACGAACCTGGTCCTGGGATCCTCTTCAACTGTCCTCCAACTTCTTTTCTCCATACTTCTCTTTGCACAAGGATGGCTAAAGGTTGGGACAAAGAGAATGCGCAATTGGGTATAGTTTCTTTACTATGATTCTCCTCCTCCAAATGTGACCCCTAACCCTTCTTTTATAGGCTAGAAGAAGCTAGGTATTTGGTCGAACTTTCGGCCATGCATGGCTGAAAGGTTTAGTTAACTTACCCAAATTTGTGTGTTCCATCAACAACTTTCCTTTTTTCATGCTTTTGTAGGTACACGCGAGCTGTCTTGGGTCAGCTAGCATGTACACACATGCAGTAATGGAGTAGGGTGCATGGGCCTTTATAAAAGGGGTTTTTAAGAAGAGTTGTTCAGTAGTATTCTGGCAAAGAAGGAATCTGAGATGGCCTAATGCCAGGTAAGAATATCTGGTGCAAATTAGTGTTATAACAGATGCCCCCTAATGTGTGAGGTCAGAAGAGCATTTGATGGCCGAAATATATTAACAATCTTCACCGATGTGCCGAACAAGTGAGCCTAGGAACCAAAAATCAGGAGGTGTCATCTGCAAAAATAATAATTGTCTCACCGAGGTGGGCATACCCTTGCTCGGGATAAAAAAAAATCATGGACACCAATCAAATACATTGTAGATCCATGTCATATAACTATAAAAAGTGTAGCCGCGAACAATACACAACAGAGCTACATCTCGAAATCAAAAGATATATGTGTAGAGTATCCATCTTCTTAGAAGCTGATAAGCCATTATGGCTAGAGATGAGGTCTTCAGAGCTTAAGAAACAACTTCAAAATCTTAAAAACTCGAGTAGGAGTGTAATATGAGTGTACGACTTCACTACCCAGAGGTCTTCGATGACTCGTCGATAATGGACTAGAGAATCTTAGTGACCAGACTGAAGGCTTCATTGATTTTGAGCAAAGACTTGATTGGACATTTAGGATGGATGGGTATGAGGGAAAGAGAGAAACTATAGAGGGGTCGAATCAGGCTTGGTAAAAAATTCCCTTGAACAATATCACGACAAATGATGAGACTCAGGCAGCATGGCATTAACATAAGTTTACGAGGCAAGAGGCAATGCAAACTCTCCATATGTTTGGAAGAATAACCAAATGGAGGAGGACACAACTCTATGTAGTGAGAACATCTTCCTAAGGTCATATTAAATCCCAGAGTTTGATGAAAAAACAGACAGATGTGCTTTATCTAAGGGCAACTCATTATGTTGCCAATAAAGAAATACTTTTCCCTTCCTCTTTTTGGGGTATCTTTGATTTTTTTGTCTTTTTTCAATAATTTTGGAAAAAGAATAAAAGAATGTTACATACAATATACCTTTCCCTTCCTCTTAGAGTATACCTTTGTTCGTACAATTGACCATCTGGACCGAAAAAGGGGTAAACTACCGCCAGACAAACGTGACTTCAAATTTTAGTTTAACGAGCGTGAAAGGCCACAAGATTGCTCAGCAATCTTTTCATGTTTAGAGGGTCTGAAAAGGGATGAAAAGAAGACACATTATGTTTTTTGGGAGTCTATAGGGTGAGGTCAAGAGTGAAAAGGAATCATGCAAATGAGGCTCAAACTTGTAATCAGGAAAAACAAAAAGGACTCCCGAGCCTACATTTTTTAGTGACAGCATGGACACCATAACGCAACCAGGATCTACCTAGGGCATCCATGTTCTGGTAAGATCTACCACCAAATCATGACACTTCTAAAGCAACAATAATGGTTCTATGTCGCAACCTGATGGGATCAATCCTATGGAAAAGGGATAAAGACAACGAGATACAAAAGTTGGGTTGGAAACCTAACCTACATGCTCAAGTTGATCATCTGAGGTTTTTCCCACGGACCATCAAAAATGACCCAAAACTCCAAAAAATGTCCTGATACCCGATCATACCCTTCTAACGCAACTCCTAAATCACTCTAATTGGTTTTCAGTTTAAAGAAAATGATAATGGGGGCCAAAAAAGTGACAAAAATGGGCCAAAAAGTCTATAAATAGAAGTTGGAAGCTCATTATCACCATTGTTGATTTGGAAATTGACTCTAGAGCAAAAAACCCCCTTTGATAAAAGTGGTGATTCCAGGAGCTACAGTGGACGAAACGACCATCCGTCTGGACCAAGTAAGTATAAACTCTCTCCTCTTGCAATTTAAATCTTTATTTATGATTTTTGTTTCAAGTTTTGGGGGGGTGTCGACCTTCAAAACGTCGGCCCTAGGTCCACGCGGGTTGTCTTATAACAAGATGCATGTACACTCGAGCAGAGGAAAAACTACATGCGTGTACACGCGACTGTCATCATTACAGCCTGCGTGGACACCTTTATTTAATGAAAAAAATTTAAAAAATAAGGGTTAACCCTCTTGAAATTGGTGTTTTGCAGGATGTATGTTCAATGGAGGAAAAGAGAGCATGAGGAGGTTAGTGAGTTGGTCGGGGAAGACCCCAATGTTGTTGTTGCCTTAATGCAATGTGGGCTGCTCAAGTTCTTCCTATGTCCTTTTATGCGAGCACAACCTAGGCTATTGAATGCCTTGGTTGATTATTGGCATCCTGACGCAAAGGCCATTAAGTTAGAGGGGCAGTCACTGGTGCCTATGATAGAGGACATATATTTTTTGACTGGCCTTTCTAGGAGAGGGGAACCAGTCAATTTCCAGACATTTCCTTCGGGGCCTCATAACATATCAGAATTGATAGGACTTTATTGTGAGGCTGGTATAGATTGGTCGAGCTCATAGGTTCCCATTAGCAAGATCATGGAATTATCACTGTAGGCGATTGTGTTGCATATTGGGAAGATGACTAGTTCTGCGGCTTTACATCAGGCGTCCCATGCACAGATGAACTGTACATTCCAATGCTTAAATGCACAAATATTTGACTGGAGCACTACACTGCTAGATTGTATGAAGAGGCAACTAACAGATTGTCGGTCATGGATGCAGAGGAAATTCGGGTTTGGGATGATTCTATGCTCTTTATTATTTGAAAGAGTTCTAAGTTTCAGTCCTTGAGTGGTGGTACGAGGACATCAAGCCTCTCTTCGTGCGGTTTGCATATGGGTAGTGTTACTTCCACGACAAGGTGGTGGAAGGACCAATGAGTCCTTTGATGACGATTTCTTCACTTGGTTGTCGCGACAGATCCCAGTCATAGAGGAACTTATGATGGGATTGATTTTTCGAGAGATACTAAGATACCAGTACCTCCTGGCGAGGAGTGAGGAGAGATGGTTAAGTTTGCATCGTTGTTTTTTTTTATATATACTAGAGTATTTGACAGATATGTGTCTATTATGTGTAGATGTGGGACCAGTGCGACCTACGAACTATGCGAGGAATAGGCATCATCCTTGGCCAGGGGCCTCATATGGTGTCGCAGGGGGACCAGTAGCAACAGGAGAGCTTCCAGTTGGTGAGGCTGAGAGGGTTTTGAGATAAGTCGAACGAAACTTTACCTCACTCACCCGCCCAGTCCCTATGGTAGAGATTGAGGATCTACCACCATCTATGCAACCTCATGTAGTGGGGGCACCACGGACGTGGGTCCGATTGTTTCGGCATTTGGAAAACATTGTTGATCATTAAAACAGGGCGCACAAGCCATAACCTTAGTTAGTCTATAATTTTCACGTGTCGAGAGCACTACTTGTATATATGTTTTGAGGGCATAAGCCCCATGACTCGTTACTGGTCATACTTTTGAGGCGCTTGCGTCCACCTATGTACTCTGATGATTATGATACTATATATGGATTTGTATGTCTTTTTGTATCTTATGGATCGTATTTTTATTTATAAATGTATTTACATGTTTATGTGTATGTCTTTTCATATGTGTGCAAGATGCCAATCTAAAATTTGATTAGCTAGAGTATTTGTAATTTGGTTTAATCTCCTAGGAACATGAAAATATGTAATATAATCAAAGCTTCATTCTAAGAGACATACCCTAAGGAATCGTCAATGTAAAGTTGGATCATGAACACAGTAGACTCTATTTAACTGAGACACAACTAGCTGAGTGTCTAAATAGACCCAGAGATGAGAGATACCAAATGATAGGGCATCACGAAGCAACTCAATAATTGCACTATACTCGGTGACATTGTTTGTGGTGTCACCTAAGCATTGTTGGAAAATGTTTAACAGGTAGCGTATGCTTGTCATTGATGGCAAGTACAATAGTGAAGATGGCAGGATCAGAGTGTGCATCAATGGAAAAACAGGAACAACATAAGCTCAGGAGGAATTAGCGCAGAATCGAATGCAGTGCATAGATGTGCACCAGGGATAAGGTTAACCCATGACTAAAGCTCGAGGCCTTTGACACTTAGAAATTGTTCCAAGTAAGAAGGATGTGTAATCTTGCAGGAGAAGCGTCGGTGATCGTTGGATCCCATCCCGAATTCCCGATGACCGTCATATCTCAATGTAGACAAGAGGAGCACGCAGATATGGAGGATAGATCTCAGGCATCAGATCTGAGCGGAGGGTCCGACCACTGTTGGATCGAGGAAAACCTGCACGATCTCTAAAAGTGCAAGGAGTAGAGGGCTCACTAATCTCGAAAGCAGGAAGACCATCCATATTAGGGGATTATGTGGACCGTTGATCCGACTCCCTGTCATAGTTTCGAGGATCTAGAGATGGAGATGTCAAAGAATATTGACATCAAGAATCCCGAAATCGTGATGGGTGAAATCCCGACTGAATCTGAACTGTTAGATCAAGATGTGATCTAGACCGTCGACCTGACTCACGTCAGCTAGGAACATGTGGCACAACTAGGTAATGACAAGTGTCAGACCAATTCAACATACCAAGCACATGTAAGTCACGAATCAGGGTGACACGTGGCAGTTATTTAACACATGTGACGTCAACAGACTTACACCGTGATGGAGTTTTGAGGATCGCGTGTTGGAGATGTGAAAGAAATAATGCAACAGGAATCCCAATTTCACGATATGCAAAATCACAACTTAAATCATAGTCATTGAATCAAGATCAAATCTGGGTCGTTAATTCCAGTCCTTGTCGAAGTTTCGAGGATCAAGATTTGGACATGTCAAAGAATATTGACATGAGGAATCTCGATATCGTGATATGTGAAATTGTGATGTAATATGAGCCATCAGATTAAGTTTGAATCTAGACCATTGATTCCAGTCCTTGTCGAAGTTTCGGGGATCGAGAGTTGGACATGTCAAAGATTATTGACATCAGGAATCCCGATACCGTGATATGTGAAATCGCGATGTAATCTGAACCATCAGATCAAGTGTTGATCGGAGGGCTACTGATGCACAACATAGTAAAACTGCCAGAAACCATTGATGGCGTCTGCTAGAGAATTCTAAGAGACCTCTATGTGATCGCCAGAGGAGATGAAGAGTCTCGAAGCTTCGTCCAAGTGAAGGAAGACTATTATTAGAAGGGATTGACAGATGGATAAGTGTGGAAGCCTGTAACTAAAACAGAGAAGGTGAGCTCGACTGTCATAGAGAAGACGAAGATTCTCAACTGCCAGAGAGGCTGAAAAATCTCAGCATAACATCCAGTGATGTTGAACGCGTGGGAAAACGTCTAGAGAAGCTGAAGAGTTACGATGATGATCACGCAGAGCACTCAAGAGGTGGAGGATATTGGCGCAGTATGAGAATGCAGAGGAATGGTGAATATTGCATGCACAAGATGCAGAGAATCCATATATACATGGTACAGAGAAGAGAAGGGGGGCTGTTACTGTTGGAGTTTGCTATGGTTGTTGTTGGTGAAGGTGATTCATGTGTGAAGAAGGATCAAAGTGCAGCAACTGAATAGCACAGAAGAGGAACTATGAAAGTGAATGGACATGGTGCACAAAGAATAAAAAGGAGAAGAACAGACAGTGCAAGTGATGTGTGCAGAAAGACAATGAGGCAGACAGAGCAACGAAATGTAGCAGAACAGTGATGAGTCTAGTAAGCCATTGACGAACATCATATCACTGTAATAAGTTTCAATAGCAAAGATTTATATTTCAGGGTGGAAGGGAGGTGCTAGGGAGGACTGTTGTCCTATTAGGTTCAAGTGGGTGCTTGAACACAGGGAGTTGTAGCTTCCATCTGGTTGCAGCCAAAGAAACCAGGGTGGCAGGGTGGTGCAAGGGAGAACACTTGTTCTTTGTTATACAGGTTGGTGCCTGTATGATTGGAAGTTGGTGCTTCCATCCAGTTGGTGATAGAAACACTCAGGGAGTTGGTCCTTCCTTCTAGTTGGTGCTAGAGAAACCAGGGAGTTGGTGCTTCCTTCTAGTTGGTGCTAGAGAAACCAGGGAGTTGGTGCTTCCTTCTAGTGGGTTCTAGAGAAAACAGAAAGTTGGTGCTCTCAGCAAGTTGCAGCTTGCAAAATAGAGGTTGTAGCCTCATTATGAGTTGGTGCTCATATGTATGATAATGTAAAGAATGTTACTATTACTTATCATGTAAACAAAAAGAGGTTTTTACCTTGTATGGGTTTCCTTGAGAAATATATGTCTCTGTGTTTCTCATATATGTGACTAATGTTGAATGTGCCATTGTTTATTTCCCTGCATCAATGTGATCATCATTCAGTGTTTCTGCAAAGAGTTTAAAAAAGAAGCATAATTGTTTAAGCTCGGTAACAACTGATTCACCCCCCCTCTCAGTTGTCCAACAATTGGTATTAGAACCGGCCCCTTTTATCTAAGGGTAGATCCTAGAGCTTAAACATGTCAAGCCATGAAGCAAATTCAACCAATAAGGCCACTCTATTCAATGGAACAAACTTTTCCTTCTATAAAGTTAGAATGATAACCTACATAATGTCTTTAGGTGCAGATGTCTGGGATGTGGTAGATACTGGGTATGTAAATCCAATTGTGCTAGATAATAAGGATGACAAACTAGAATTTAGCTTCAACGCTAAGGCTATGAATGATATCTTGAGTGGGCTTGCAGAAGCCGAATTCGTAAAAGTTATGCACCTAGGAACTACCAAAGAAATGTGGGACAAACTCATTAACAGATATAAGGGTAATGAAAAGGTAAAGGATGCAAAGCTTCAAACCTACATAATACAATTTGAATAGCTGAAGATGAAGGAAGATGAAACCATTGGAAAATACTTTCTGAGAATAGAAGAAATGGTAAATGCAATTAAGGCACTTGGTGAAACAATTGGGGAACCTTCTTTAGTTCAGAAAATCTTGAGATCTCTCCTAGATAGGTTCAACCCAAAGGTCTCTGCTATAGAAGAACTTAATGATCTAAAAACCTTGAAGTTTGATCAACTTCTAGGAACACTGATTGCATATGAAATGAGAATAGTTAAAGATAAACCCACTTCCAGAGAAGCCTCATTTAAAGCAGACAAGAATGAGGATTCTGAGCCTGATGAAATTGAAGCAAAATTTGTGAAGAGACCGAAGAAGGGATCAGGAAAATACAAAGGTAAACTACCTTTCAAACACTTTAACTGTGGAAGGATAGGTCATTTTGCAAATAAATGTCCACACAAGAAACATGATCAGAACTATGAAGGTGAAGAGAAGCACAAATCTAGGAGATTTGATAAAAAGAAAAGTTTATGTGTAAACAATGATGTCTCCTCAGAAGACACCGGTAGTGACTCTTCCTATGAAGATAAGGTAAATGACTTCATGCTTATGGCCAAAGAAAATTATGATAATAAAAGCATAGGCAATGAAGAAGAAGTTGTGGTTGACATGGAAGGAGAACTGATTAGTGCGTTGGAAGAGATTGACAGACTAAGAATCAAGAACAAAAAGCAAAGACAATTGTTGATACTGTTCGAGAAAGACAGAAAAGAACCTGATGAAGACCTTGTCCTACTAAAAGTAGAATTGGAAGAGGCAAAGAAAATCGAAGAGATTCTGAAATAGTAGCTATCAGAAAAGAAGACAAGATGTGAATCATTAGAACAAGAAGTAGTGAAAACAAGGAAAGAAATGGAGAAATTTCAAGCCTTGTATAATCAGAATCTGTCAAGTATCAAAGCCTCATAAGGATTAGCCACCATTCTAAATCATCAAAGGAATCCAAATCTGAAAACTGGTTTGGGTTATGAAGAGGGATCAAGCAGTGGGAAGCCAAGAAATGAAGAACCCATCAAGTTTGTCAAAAGTACAACCAATGAAAATAACAAGCTTGTAGAAACAAAGGAAGACAATTAGCCGCCCAGGATGAGTAAAGAAAAAGGTGCCAAGATTGAATCTGTAGAACGAAGAAACAATGCTCTCTCTACTGAAAGACCTCATCAGATCCACGAGGTGTTGCATTTCTTTACTACAATTTCAGATCCACGAGGGACAGTTGTAGGATATGGAGAGTGGGAGACAAAGGTAGTAGCAACTGCTATTGTAATAAAGAGCATTATATGATAAAGATCCGTTTGTAGCAGAGCCCCGACTTTCCTTCTTCTCTCAATTCCCTCTTATTCGACCGATGAAGGAGGCCAATTGATGGAACCTAGATAGAATATCAATTTCCTGCAAAGGGAGGCGATCAGGAAGCAGTACGTTCAACGTGAGGACGAGCAATATCGTCGATACAGGCGGCGATTTCATATAATTTTGTAAAACCCAATCTGAATGGCTTACATCTTCCGAACCTACGGAACGACCAAACCTATAGGATGAAAATGTAAACCTACAGGGAAAGAATCACGTTCGACTGATGAGAACCATGTTGTTAAGAGATACGAGACATTTCTAGGAAATGCTAACTATTTTAATTTAAGGAACTATAACAAATTTGCAGCTTCGAAACACCAATAATAGGAACATGTCAAGATCCTTAAACACTACTTTTTTTGAAACACTTGCTAATTTAAGAGCACCCCCTCTAAGAACAGCAAGGGATGTAGGTCTACGTGGATATCTTGATAATCTCCACTAACACTCACAAGTTGGAACACATGCACAGATGTCGTAACCTGAATGCAGAATGGTTTGGCTTCATCACAATTCAAAAGGCCATGGTGTAATATTCCATAGGGCGATGGTGAGTGAAGTGCATTTGAGACAAACCTGAATCCCTCCACCATCTTGAACATTTGGACTGTCTTTTCCACGTGTAATGAGGCACATAATAGACTGGAAATGTTGCCTTCCTGACGAATCCCCAACAAACACAAGTGTTTGGTCCTGCATTCTGGTAAGGAAGTGTTGCCCTTCAAAGTCGGGCATGTTATGGTTATTAGGCTACCACCGATATTTTTCATAAGGAAAATCAGGGCGTAGGGTTAACCTGCATGCCCACATTCCAGTGCTTACACATCTTGCCAGAATATATTGGCCTCCTGCTGTCCTGAACCCATTTTCCTTCGATATAGTCACATGCTATCTTCTCAATAGCTAATGTTTTTTCAACTTTTATAGGAAGTAATTCTTCAGCAGAAATGACAGAGGACTTTCAATGACTGGAGGTGTGTATGAAGATGAACCTGAAAATGGCGTTTCCAATCGATACTCCTGTAGATAGTCTGGGTGAAAGTGCCTAAGTAATATCAGAAATTTTCAAAATCTTTTACAACAGCAACCACAAGCAGTATTGGACCAATGTGAGTGTTGTCTTCATCAACACACCATCCAAGAAGTTTTACTTCAATGGAAGGATACTCCACCAGAATATTCCACCTTGGAGTTGGATACCATTCTACAACAATTTCCTCATCTTAAGCCTTGAGAACGAGGATATTGGTTAGTGGGGATGGAATTTTAGGGAACTAATCTCCCTAACCCCTCAGATAGATAGAATAATATATTTTCCATGTAATAGACATCTACATTAGTTAATAAGGACTATTTAATAAATGTGAACAAGTCAATGTAAGGAGACTTAATAGAAGCTTCCACTTCTAGAAATATCTTCCTATAGAATGTTCTTTAGAAGATATAATTAGTATAAATAAGAGTAGGAGGCATGATAAATATTTTTCTTGAAATTTATTGTAATAGAGATCTGCTCTCCTAGAGGTTTCCCCCTTGAAGAGGCAATTGAACATTGCTTTCTTTGAATAAAGGTATTATTTATGGTATTGCTCTTCTCAATATTTTGTTGCTCCATTGATACATGATGAATATTTTTGTTCCTGCATATTATACTACATTTGGTAGCTTACACAAGAGAAGAAATTAGAGACAATTTGAGATGAAAATGCTATGAGCAAGAAGAGGTAATTGTGATACCAAAAAAGTCGGCTCCTCTTGAGAGATTGCTATCTAAAGTGGAATAAGATGACTTGTTTCCAAAAAAAGGGGAAGGATGCCTAACAACTTAGTTAACTCTACCCATATTGGATCATGATTTAGGGGAACAATAATGGACAAGATTGGATCATGATTTAGGGGAACAAGAATGAACAAAGGTTAAAAAATGGAGTTAAAGTTTAAGCAAATCTAGTCAATTGAATTTTAGATCTAGAGGAGGAAACCTTAACACCATTCTTGAATACTATTGGTAAATTGTTGGATAGGTCTTTCTTGTGAATTTTTGTTCTAAATTTGGCTTATAAGGGAGGACATATATCCCAAGGTTTTGAGCTCATTATGTGAAAAAAAATGGAGCATTGGTTTGGAGTTTTTATTTGATGATAACACCACTTATCTATAAGATGCCAATGACATCTTTATAATGTATATATTTTTATTTTATGAAATACAATATATAACTTTTTAATAAAAAAATATGCATGTGTTCAAATTATGAGGAATGGTGTCAAATAGAATTGACTCACTTTCTTCATCTTCCAATAATTGATCTAAATTATTTTATATAGTGTTATTTTTTATATATAATTTTTTTGTGAATGGTCATTATTTAGCCACTTTGAATTTAATATCATTATATTTTTAATTTTGTATCACATATTATGTGGGTTGATAAAAAAGAATGAGGAATGGTGTTAAATAGAATTTTTTTAATATATCCCATAACCAATCAATATATATATATATATATATATATATATATATATATATATATATATATATATGATGACCAAAATTGGTACATCTAACCTTAAAAAATATAACAAATTACTTATATTTATTTAGAATTTTATTTCTATGTTCGAAATATTTAAGAGAAGCATTCCAAGATTACCACAGTTTTGATGATTTAGGAGAAGGGCGGTATTGTGAAAGTTATTTTGAAATTGTGATCTAATTTGAGTATATGCACGACACTCTAGGAGAAAGTGATTTTCATCTTCAACCCTCTTAGTGTCACAGAGATGACACATTCTTTCATCCCACGATGTTTTGGGAATTTTCCAACGTCCAATTTCACTATACAACTTGTGGGAGGTGATTAGAATTTTAGAAATGTTCACTTTCTTCTTTTTACTATTGAGAACAAAGTTATGCTTTTGGTCTTTGAGGTTAGGGTCGATCGCCTGTTTGTAGTATCTCAATTTCCTTTTAAACTCTAATTCTTTCTCGCACCACATATTCTCCTTAAATTTAAATGTAAGAATATTTTGTAGAATGACATCTTCCTATACCCCCCAATGATTTAGCACAGAATTGGCATCTTTATGTCATCCTCTCTTTAGTCGATGGTGGTTTTGGCTAGAGTTTGAAGAAATTTCGGGGAGCCTCTTGTACTCCATGTTGTTTATCTTGTTCTTGTACATTAAATACCTAATCATAACAATCCTCTAAATGGAGGAAATAATCAATTCTATAAGGAGGATAGGATAGGGTGTATTGCCTTTAATTTTGAGATTATAAGTGATACAATTCTATTATATCTACCCTATCTTTCTCCGTGATTTTATAGAGATCCCACATCCCAAAAATTCACATCCATTTAAGATAACATGAGTTATAAGAGTATCAAATAGGAGGTTTTTCTTATCCCATAGCCAAAGGTCTGCTAGCTTACAATTGTTTTCAAGCCCATAATAAATTTTTCACCCTCCATTTATCCTTTTCTCAATGATATAGTTCCGATTGAGCTTGTGATGAAAGTCATGTTAGGAATGGAATCAGAGAGCAATGATAAAACCAAATCAATATGAATGTGAAAATAAAATACAAAAGAATACAATACAAGAGAGACATCGATATTCATGTTTCACCCAATATGGGATACCTCCATGGAGAAACAACTAGTCCTTATTTTATTTCATCTAGTGAAATGAAGGGATAACACCTACATCACATCCCCTACAACCTTCTCTCTCAATCACAATACTCTCTCTCATTATATTAACTTCACCATTATAATACAATATATAGGATCTTGTGGCATTCAAAATCCATAATTCATTGACCTGAATTAGATTGTAATCTTAATTTCTTAACTAGAATTAGAAAACCATGGGAAAATTGTGTGCCAAAATTCCCCATAATGGATACAATAAAACCACCAAAAAAAAATTCTCTAGGGCTCTTCCCCCCATGTGATCCCCAACTGCATATGACACAACGTAAGAGTGTATGGGGATAATCATGCAAAGAATATAACACATACCTAACAAACCCCCCATAGGGATTGGGATCCAAACGCTATTGAAACATGACCTCTGAACGAGGAAGATAATAAGGCTCCATAATAACCATGTTGATTCCAAGATAGGTGTATGAAGGCACTCCCTCCAAGCTATTGTTGTCATATATGAAAGTATCATAGGTGATCCTTTTGGATTTAATTATCATACTCTTTTTTTTCTACTATTCATAGTCATACCCATACTAGAGTAGAAGTCCTCAAGGATTCTTAGTTATTTATCGAGGTCACAGGGGTTCTTTTCCATAAGAACAATATCATCAACATAAAGAAAAAATGTGATGACTATACTAGCGAGAGTCTCAATGCATATGCCAAAGAGTGTAGGGGACAAGGGACAACATTGCCTGACTCCTAGTTAATTTCTTCTGACCATTCTTGTTCCTGAGCATGGCATTAGCATTCTCATATAATCTTAGTTGAGCAACACTCACCTTGGAAGGCACTTTGAGCTCTCCTAACCTATTCCATAGGTTAGTCATGGGCACTATGTCAAAATATTTTATAAAATCAATGAAACAACAAAGGAGATTGATTTTATTACTCCGACACTCCTCTATAGTGATCCTAAGCGCAACAAGATGCTCTATAGTTCAGTGATATCCTAGTGGAATAAGATGGTCCATAGTTGAGTGATATCCTCTAAAGAAAGCTTTTCCTTTAGCTCTTTTTCTTTGGCATTCAAACCATATGTTGATCTTTTTTTCCAAAATATATCCATACAACTTGGCTAAGATGGGGCTAATCATAGTGGTCCTATAATTAGAGGGATTTATTTTATCCCCACCTTTAAAGATAAGAACAATGAGGCTTTGAGTCCAGGGTTTAGGGAAGCCCTCGTTGACTCCTAAATTGAATAGCTTGTGTATGTGAGGGATGAGCATATACCCTCCAAATTTTAATATTTAGCTTGGTATCCTTCATTGTCTTTATTTTTCCCTTTTGTGAGTAGATTAACCCCAAAATTTATGTATTCTATTGAAAACACTTCATCCTCTATAGAAATGTTTGGAATTTTGTCGAGGTCAATAGGGGATTCGTAAAGATTGTAATGATAACATTTTCTTTATTTTTA